>JAHLMK010000030.1:0-284865 GCA_019915135.1 Strobilurus pachycystidiatus | reverse complement strand
CCCCTAACCCTAACCCCCCTAACCCTAACCCCCCTAACCCTAACCCCCCTAACCCTAACCCCCTAACCCTAACCCTAACCCCCTAACCCTAACCCCTAACCCTACGTAACCCTACGGAAATTTTTCTTGCTAGCGAAAAAGAGGATTAGATAGATAGGATAGGCCTTCCAAAGACACATCCGAGGCCGGGTGGGCTTTTTACGTTAGGCTGAATCCCTCGATCTGCGTTACCAACCTCTAACCGTCCGCAAGCGCAAGACAGCTGTTTTCGAATGAATATTATGCATCATTGGATGCGTATCCTCATGCTCTTCACTGATTCAGAAGTATCAACTGTCTACCTAATCTCGTTTCCTCGTTACGGCCCAATACATTACTTCCGCATACGAAAAATAGACTGTACCCAAAATACAAGTACCCCAGTCCGCGTGGGCCATCATCATACTCGGAATTGAATATGAGATGCATAAGTATAGGTTTTCATTGATCTTGATTGAAACATGAATGAACAATGAGTTCGAAGTCATAGTAAGATGACTTTAAACATCGACTTGAGCGTAGAAGGAAGGATAAATGTGGCTGACTATAACATGTGATGAATAGTTGGTGGGTGATTGTGTCACATTTCTAGCTAATATGGTCACATTTTTAGCTGTTCTTCCATCACGTTTCTAGCTGATATAGTCACGTTTCTAGCCGTTTTACGTCCATAAAAGGAAATTTTTCTTGCTAGCGAAAAAGAGGATTAGATAGATAGTGAAAGGATAGGCCTTCCAAAGACACATCCGAGGCCGGGTGGGCTTTTTACGTTAGGCTGAATCCCTCGATCTGCGTTACCAACCTCTAACCGTCCGCAAGCGCAAGACAGCTGTTTTCGAATGAATATTATGCATCATTGGATGCGTATCCTCATGCTCTTCACTGATTCAGAAGTATCAACTGTCTACCTAATCTCGTTTCCTCGTTACGGCCCAATACATTACTTCCGCATACGAAAAATAGACTGTACCCAAAATACAAGTACCCCAGTCCGCGTGGGCCATCATCATACTCGGAATTGAATATGAGATGCATAAGTATAGGTTTTCATTGATCTTGATTGAAACATGAATGAACGATGAGTTCGAAGTCATAGTAAGATGACTTTAAACATCGACTTGAGCGTAGAAGGAAGGATAAATGTGGCTGACTATAACATGTGATGAATAGTTGGTGGGTGATTGTGTCACATTTCTAGCTAATATGGTCACATTTTTAGCTGTTCTTCCATCACGTTTCTAGCTGATATAGTCACGTTTCTAGCCGTTTTACGTCCATAAAAGGAAATTTTTCTTGCTAGCGAAAAAGAGGATTAGATAGATAGTGAAAGGATAGGCCTTCCAAAGACACATCCGAGGCCGGGTGGGCTTTTTACGTTAGGCTGAATCCCTCGATCTGCGTTACCAACCTCTAACCGTCCGCAAGCGCAAGACAGCTGTTTTCGAATGAATATTATGCATCATTGGATGCGTATCCTCATGCTCTTCACTGATTCAGAAGTATCAACTGTCTACCTAATCTCGTTTCCTCGTTACGGCCCAATACATTACTTCCGCATACGAAAAATAGACTGTACCCAAAATACAAGTACCCCAGTCCGCGTGGGCCATCATCATACTCGGAATTGAATATGAGATGCATAAGTATAGGTTTTCATTGATCTTGATTGAAACATGAATGAACAATGAGTTCGAAGTCATAGTAAGATGACTTTAAACATCGACTTGAGCGTAGAAGGAAGGATAAATGTGGCTGACTATAACATGTGATGAATAGTTGGTGGGTGATTGTGTCACATTTCTAGCTAATATGGTCACATTTTTAGCTGTTCTTCCATCACGTTTCTAGCTGATATAGTCACGTTTCTAGCCGTTTTACGTCCATAAAAGGAAATTTTTCTTGCTAGCGAAAAAGAGGATTAGATAGATAGACTGTACCCAAAATACAAGTACCCCAGTCCGCGTGGGCCATCATCATACTCGGAATTTGATTACGAACCCAGATACACCAAATTTGACTGAATGCAACACCCGCAATACACCGTTCCAACAAACTGTTATTTGTGACTCTCACAGCACATGCCGCGACGCGTCACTTGGAGTTTTCTCTTCATATTTTACGTATACTCAAGTTCATGTCATGCTGAACATCCGAAAACAAGCGTATTGCTCGCTTTCTTCAACCGAGTAGGTTTCCGACTAAGAAGCGTAACGTGAAGTCATTGTTGACACCTAACGAAATAAATTGAACATCTGCGTTAGTTCAAAGATAATCCAAGACATCTTTGAACCCATCACTTGAACGCACGTCTGATACTTACTATCCGAATCAAATCACAACGCGGCCGGAACGCACGTTTAGCATAATATCACATATCTTGGTGCGTCTCCAATACACACCGGGACAGAGGCCCCGCACGCGGGCCCTTTCTTAAACGTTCTCTTCCGCTGCGCGGGCGAGAACACCGAGAACCCCAAACCTTCTAACCCGAACCTAACCTTCTAACCGAGTGAGCCCGTATAAGGTGCACAATCTGTTCACACTATACGTGTTGTCCGTATCTTTGTGCTCTTCTTGAATACGGCAGTATCAACTCCCCATCTAATCTCATTGCCGCACTACGGCCAAAGACATTATTTCCACAGGCGAACAAGAGGCCATAGTCAAAATGCAAGTCGCACAGCCCGTGTGGGCCATCATCACACTCGAAATGTCAATATGATTCCGAATTGCCCATCTTTGACTGACTACGACATTTCTGAACTTGACTGCGACCATTCCCGGTATTTAGCATGAACGTGTGTTGTTTACGGCTCCTGCGGCACTCGCCGTCAGACCTGACTTGACTCTGCCCTTCATATGTCACATGTGCTCAGATCTATAACAGTTTAAACAACCGAGCACGAGCGAATAGATTGCTTCCTTTGACCGACTAGTCTTCCGAATAAACGACGCATTAACAGGCCATATCTGACAAGTTAGAAAAAAAGTGAACGGTTCAAAAGCAACTCAGGACATCTTTGAACTCGTCTAGTGATACACATCTTACTTTGAACTGCGATACGCACCGAGACAGAGGCCTCGTACGCGCGCCCTTTCTTGAACTGAGTTTGAACTTCTTGTGGCACGTCACCTATGTGCCCTCACCTCCTAACCTACTAAAAGTGAAAGGATAGGCCTTCCAAAGACACATCCGAGGCCGGGTGGGCTTTTTACGTTAGGCTGAATCCCTCAATATGCGTTACCAACCTCTAACCGTCCGCAAGCGCAAGACAGCTGTTTTCGAATGAATATTATGCATCATTGGATGCGTATCCTCATGCTCTTCACTGATTCAGAAGTATCAACTGTCTACCTAATCTCGTTACCTCGTTACGGCCAAATACATTACTTCCGCATACACATTATAGACTGAAAGACACATGAAGAGACTGAGTTCAAAGTCATTGTGAGTCGACTTCGTACTATTTGTTAGCTGTCTTGTCACATTTGTTGACGGTTTTGTCACACTTTGTTGACAGTTTTGTGACATTTTGTTGATGATTTCCTGTCCATAAAAGGAAATTTTGTTGACGCAACAACAAAGCTATTAGATAGTTAGGTCCCAGACCTCAAATACGGCGGCTCGGGGTCCGCGCACAACGCTATAACCATGTAGTTTTGATTGTTCACCTGCAGAGCAGGCTGGACACGGAACCCGCCGCCGTTTGCGCGTATTTTGACGGGGCGGCTATTCCTGCCATTCGGGACCTCTCTGAGGGTCTCAGAGCTTGAATACGGCGGCTCGAAGCCCGCGCACAAGAGCTTCATGGTGTAGTTTCGGATTTTGCGCCACATATCAGCTTGGGCACAGACCCAGCTGCCGTTTGCGCGTCTTTTGACGCCGCGGCTATTCCTGCTATCCGGAACCTCCCTAGGTGTCCAGAACCTCGAATACGGCGGCTCGAGGCCCGTGCACGAGAGGATCATCATGTAGTTTTGATAGTTGACCTGCAGAGCAGGCTGGACACGGATCCAGCCGCCGTTTGCGCGTCTTTTGACGGCGCGGCTATTCCTGCCATTCGGGACCTCTCTGAGGGTCTCAGAGCTCGAATACGGCGGCTCGAAGCCCGCGCACAAGAGCTTCATGTTGTAGTTTCGGATTTTGCGCCACATATCAGCTTGGGCACAGACCCAGCTGCCGTTTGCGCGTCCTTTGACGGCGCGGCTATTACTGCCATTCGGGACCTCTCTGAGGGTCTCAGAGCTAGAATACGGCGGCTCGAAGTCCGCGCACAAAGGGATCACCATGTAGTTTTGATGGTTGACCTGCAGAGCAGGCTGGACACGGAACCCGCCGCCGTTTGTGCGTCCTTCGACGCCGCGGCTATTCCTGATAATGGGAATGTGCCTAATGGTCCTAGACCTTAAATACGGCGGCACAAAGCTTCTGCACAAGAGCTTCATGGTAAAGTTTTGGACTTTGCGCCATATACCAGCTGGAGCACATACCCAGTCGCTGTTTGCAGGTCTTTCGACGCTGTGCCTATTCCTATCAACCGGGACCTCTCCGAGGGTTCTAGACCCGGTACACGGCGTCCTCAGTTCCTTGTACATGACCATTGGTCTGTAGTCTGAATGTACTTATGCAGAGCATGCTGGACACGGATCCAGGCGCCGTTTGCGCGTCCTTTGACCCCGCGCCTAGTCCTACCATCCAGAACCTCTCTGGGCATCCTAGACCTCAAATACGGCATCACAGGGCTCCCGCACGCAAGCTTCATGGTGAAGTTTTGAGATACGTGCCAGACATGTATACGGCAGCACAAGGCTTTAGTACAAAAGCATTGTCGCATAGTTTGAATGTACTCCCACAGAGCAGGTTGGACACAGACTCAGCTGCTGTTTGGACTTTCTTTGTTGCCTAACCTACATCTGCGTGGGCTATCATCATACTTGAATTGAGTCCAAGACTCATACATGAAAGATAGATGGATAATGTGTTCAAAGTCATCTGACCTTGACTTTGAACTGCAACTCGTCCATACAAGGAAAGACAAACATAACTCGTCGTATTGTCTGGTCAATAGTTGGTGACTGATTGTGTCACATTTCTAGCTAATATGGTCACGTTTCTAGCTAATATGGTCACGTTTCTAGCTGTTTAGTGTGACGTTTCTAGCTGATGTGGTCACGTTTCCAGCTGATATAGTCACGCTTCTAGCCGTTTTGCGTCCATAAAAGGAAATTTTTCTTGCTAGCGAAAAAGAGGATTAGATAGATAGGATAGGCCTTCCAAAGACACATCCGAGGCCGGGTGGGCTTTTTACGTTAGGCTGAATCCCTCGATCTGCGTTACCAACCTCTAACCGTCCGCAAGCGCAAGACAGCTGTTTTCGAATGAATATTATGCATCATTGGATGCGTATCCTCATGCTCTTCACTGATTCAGAAGTATCAACTGTCTACCTAATCTCGTTTCCTCGTTACGGCCCAATACATTACTTCCGCATACGAAAAATAGACTGTACCCAAAATACAAGTACCCCAGTCCGCGTGGGCCATCATCATACTCGGAATTGAATATGAGATGCATAAGTATAGGTTTTCATTGATCTTGATTGAAACATGAATGAACAATGAGTTCGAAGTCATAGTAAGATGACTTTAAACATCGACTTGAGCGTAGAAGGAAGGATAAATGTGGCTGACTATAACATGTGATGAATAGTTGGTGGGTGATTGTGTCACATTTCTAGCTAATATGGTCACATTTTTAGCTGTTCTTCCATCACGTTTCTAGCTGATATAGTCACGTTTCTAGCCGTTTTACGTCCATAAAAGGAAATTTTTCTTGCTAGCGAAAAAGAGGATTAGATAGATAGCTCAAGCCTCCCGCGGCCACTCGCACGCACCCTACATCACCTTTGACCAAAACGCGGAATTCTCATAAGCAGGACACCAGAATTCCACATGCGCACAGACAGCAGCCTCACACACTCACCCCAAAACTCACACAGACAGTCACCTTTGCGCCCGCACGAGAGACAATACCGTTTTCTTCACCCCGAGACAGAACCCCAACCAACCCGCACCTCTTCTAACCCTAACCGGAACTGCGCGTCTCCCTGACCCTCTAACCGGTCCGTATACCCGCTCACAGGCCTCCGACACAGACACGCGCCTTCTGAGAACGGCCCTCAACGCATACATCGCCTTGAAACGACATAAAAAGCAAACCGCACCATTCTCCTCCATTCGCACCGACACATAGTATCACCACAAAGCCCCCTCCTTCCTGAATCACATTTCAAAATCCTCATCTGCATCGCACACTCCCTCAGCCCGTCAGAGCCTCACGAACCCGAGCCGCGCCGCAAACTCACTCGCATCTCACTCGCCCGTTCTCGCACATAGTATCCTCAGAAAGCCCTCCTCTTTCTGAATCAGAATATAAAACCCTCTTCTCATTCGCACTCACACACAGCTCGCAGCAGCACCACGACCGATCGCCGCACACTCAACTTAATAATCACTCGCCCGTTCCCGCACATAGTATCATCAGAAAGCCCTCTTCTTTCTGAATCAGAATATAAAACCCTCATCTCAATCGCACTCATCCCCGGCCCGTGAGAGCGATGCAAACGCGCGCCGCACGAGAAAAGTAAATACCTCACCGCAGCTCCCGCATAGGGTATCACCGCGACGGCCTCATTTTTCTGATTCAGAATATAAAACCCTCATCTCACACAATCGCAAACTCGGCCCACAACAGCCCCGCCTTCACGTTCCTCCGCACGCACCCTCCGCAGAGTCACCCGGACATCCCCGCCACTCGCCTCAACTCTCATCACAGCTCATACTCATCCCTCCGTCCATCGCACACACCCTCCACTTCCGACGGACACCGACAAGCCGACGAGAGCAAGAAACACCCACTCGGACACGTTGCGCATGAAAGAAAGTGAACGCTCACAGACACCCTCGCCTCTGCTGTCATCACCCATTCTCACACACCCACCCAGATCATCCTCCATCTCAGCTCAAGCCTCCCGCGGCCACTCGCACGCACCCTACATCACCTTTGACCAAAACGCGGAATTCTCATAAGCAGGACACCAGAATTCCACATGCGCACAGACAGCAGCCTCACACACTCACCCCAAAACTCACACAGACAGTCACCTTTGCGCCCGCACGAGAGACAATACCGTTTTCTTCACCCCGAGACAGAACCCCAACCAACCCGCACCTCTTCTAACCCTAACCGGAACTGCGCGTCTCCCTGACCCTCTAACCGGTCCGTATACCCGCTCACAGGCCTCCGACACAGACACGCGCCTTCTGAGAACGGCCCTCAACGCATACATCGCCTTGAAACGACATAAAAAGCAAACCGCACCATTCTCCTCCATTCGCACCGACACATAGTATCACCACAAAGCCCCCTCCTTCCTGAATCACATTTCAAAATCCTCATCTGCATCGCACACTCCCTCAGCCCGTCAGAGCCTCACGAACCCGAGCCGCGCCGCAAACTCACTCGCATCTCACTCGCCCGTTCTCGCACATAGTATCCTCAGAAAGCCCTCCTCTTTCTGAATCAGAATATAAAACCCTCTTCTCATTCGCACTCACACACAGCTCGCAGCAGCACCACGACCGATCGCCGCACACTCAACTTAATAATCACTCGCCCGTTCCCGCACATAGTATCATCAGAAAGCCCTCTTCTTTCTGAATCAGAATATAAAACCCTCATCTCAATCGCACTCATCCCCGGCCCGTGAGAGCGATGCAAACGCGCGCCGCACGAGAAAAGTAAATACCTCACCGCAGCTCCCGCATAGGGTATCACCGCGACGGCCTCATTTTTCTGATTCAGAATATAAAACCCTCATCTCACACAATCGCAAACTCGGCCCACAACAGCCCCGCCTTCACGTTCCTCCGCACGCACCCTCCGCAGAGTCACCCGGACATCCCCGCCACTCGCCTCAACTCTCATCACAGCTCATACTCATCCCTCCGTCCATCGCACACACCCTCCACTTCCGACGGACACCGACAAGCCGACGAGAGCAAGAAACACCCACTCGGACACGTTGCGCATGAAAGAAAGTGAACGCTCACAGACACCCTCGCCTCTGCTGTCATCACCCATTCTCACACACCCACCCAGATCATCCTCCATCTCAGCTCAAGCCTCCCGCGGCCACTCGCACGCACCCTACATCACCTTTGACCAAAACGCGGAATTCTCATAAGCAGGACACCAGAATTCCACATGCGCACAGACAGCAGCCTCACACACTCACCCCAAAACTCACACAGACAGTCACCTTTGCGCCCGCACGAGAGACAATACCGTTTTCTTCACCCCGAGACAGAACCCCAACCAACCCGCACCTCTTCTAACCCTAACCGGAACTGCGCGTCTCCCTGACCCTCTAACCGGTCCGTATACCCGCTCACAGGCCTCCGACACAGACACGCGCCTTCTGAGAACGGCCCTCAACGCATACATCGCCTTGAAACGACATAAAAAGCAAACCGCACCATTCTCCTCCATTCGCACCGACACATAGTATCACCACAAAGCCCCCTCCTTCCTGAATCACATTTCAAAATCCTCATCTGCATCGCACACTCCCTCAGCCCGTCAGAGCCTCACGAACCCGAGCCGCGCCGCAAACTCACTCGCATCTCACTCGCCCGTTCTCGCACATAGTATCCTCAGAAAGCCCTCCTCTTTCTGAATCAGAATATAAAACCCTCTTCTCATTCGCACTCACACACAGCTCGCAGCAGCACCACGACCGATCGCCGCACACTCAACTTAATAATCACTCGCCCGTTCCCGCACATAGTATCATCAGAAAGCCCTCTTCTTTCTGAATCAGAATATAAAACCCTCATCTCAATCGCACTCATCCCCGGCCCGTGAGAGCGATGCGAACGCGCGCCGCACGAGAAAAGTAAATACCTCACCGCAGCTCCCGCATAGGGTATCACCGCGACGGCCTCATTTTTCTGATTCAGAATATAAAACCCTCATCTCACACAATCGCAAACTCGGCCCACAACAGCCCCGCCTTCACGTTCCTCCGCACGCACCCTCCGCAGAGTCACCCGGACATCCCCGCCACTCGCCTCAACTCTCATCACAGCTCATACTCATCCCTCCGTCCATCGCACACACCCTCCACTTCCGACGGACACCGACAAGCCGACGAGAGCAAGAAACACCCACTCGGACACGTTGCGCATGAAAGAAAGTGAACGCTCACAGACACCCTCGCCTCTGCTGTCATCACCCATTCTCACACACCCACCCAGATCATCCTCCATCTCAGCTCAAGCCTCCCGCGGCCACTCGCACGCACCCTACATCACCTTTGACCAAAACGCGGAATTCTCATAAGCAGGACACCAGAATTCCACATGCGCACAGACAGCAGCCTCACACACTCACCCCAAAACTCACACAGACAGTCACCTTTGCGCCCGCACGAGAGACAATACCGTTTTCTTCACCCCGAGACAGAACCCCAACCAACCCGCACCTCTTCTAACCCTAACCGGAACTGCGCGTCTCCCTGACCCTCTAACCGGTCCGTATACCCGCTCACAGGCCTCCGACACAGACACGCGCCTTCTGAGAACGGCCCTCAACGCATACATCGCCTTGAAACGACATAAAAAGCAAACCGCACCATTCTCCTCCATTCGCACCGACACATAGTATCACCACAAAGCCCCCTCCTTCCTGAATCACATTTCAAAATCCTCATCTGCATCGCACACTCCCTCAGCCCGTCAGAGCCTCACGAACCCGAGCCGCGCCGCAAACTCACTCGCATCTCACTCGCCCGTTCTCGCACATAGTATCCTCAGAAAGCCCTCCTCTTTCTGAATCAGAATATAAAACCCTCTTCTCATTCGCACTCACACACAGCTCGCAGCAGCACCACGACCGATCGCCGCACACTCAACTTAATAATCACTCGCCCGTTCCCGCACATAGTATCATCAGAAAGCCCTCTTCTTTCTGAATCAGAATATAAAACCCTCATCTCAATCGCACTCATCCCCGGCCCGTGAGAGCGATGCGAACGCGCGCCGCACGAGAAAAGTAAATACCTCACCGCAGCTCCCGCATAGGGTATCACCGCGACGGCCTCATTTTTCTGATTCAGAATATAAAACCCTCATCTCACACAATCGCAAACTCGGCCCACAACAGCCCCGCCTTCACGTTCCTCCGCACGCACCCTCCGCAGAGTCACCCGGACATCCCCGCCACTCGCCTCAACTCTCATCACAGCTCATACTCATCCCTCCGTCCATCGCACACACCCTCCACTTCCGACGGACACCGACAAGCCGACGAGAGCAAGAAACACCCACTCGGACACGTTGCGCATGAAAGAAAGTGAACGCTCACAGACACCCTCGCCTCTGCTGTCATCACCCATTCTCACACACCCACCCAGATCATCCTCCATCTCAGCTCAAGCCTCCCGCGGCCACTCGCACGCACCCTACATCACCTTTGACCAAAACGCGGAATTCTCATAAGCAGGACACCAGAATTCCACATGCGCACAGACAGCAGCCTCACACACTCACCCCAAAACTCACACAGACAGTCACCTTTGCGCCCGCACGAGAGACAATACCGTTTTCTTCACCCCGAGACAGAACCCCAACCAACCCGCACCTCTTCTAACCCTAACCGGAACTGCGCGTCTCCCTGACCCTCTAACCGGTCCGTATACCCGCTCACAGGCCTCCGACACAGACACGCGCCTTCTGAGAACGGCCCTCAACGCATACATCGCCTTGAAACGACATAAAAAGCAAACCGCACCATTCTCCTCCATTCGCACCGACACATAGTATCACCACAAAGCCCCCTCCTTCCTGAATCACATTTCAAAATCCTCATCTGCATCGCACACTCCCTCAGCCCGTCAGAGCCTCACGAACCCGAGCCGCGCCGCAAACTCACTCGCATCTCACTCGCCCGTTCTCGCACATAGTATCCTCAGAAAGCCCTCCTCTTTCTGAATCAGAATATAAAACCCTCTTCTCATTCGCACTCACACACAGCTCGCAGCAGCACCACGACCGATCGCCGCACACTCAACTTAATAATCACTCGCCCGTTCCCGCACATAGTATCATCAGAAAGCCCTCTTCTTTCTGAATCAGAATATAAAACCCTCATCTCAATCGCACTCATCCCCGGCCCGTGAGAGCGATGCGAACGCGCGCCGCACGAGAAAAGTAAATACCTCACCGCAGCTCCCGCATAGGGTATCACCGCGACGGCCTCATTTTTCTGATTCAGAATATAAAACCCTCATCTCACACAATCGCAAACTCGGCCCACAACAGCCCCGCCTTCACGTTCCTCCGCACGCACCCTCCGCAGAGTCACCCGGACATCCCCGCCACTCGCCTCAACTCTCATCACAGCTCATACTCATCCCTCCGTCCATCGCACACACCCTCCACTTCCGACGGACACCGACAAGCCGACGAGAGCAAGAAACACCCACTCGGACACGTTGCGCATGAAAGAAAGTGAACGCTCACAGACACCCTCGCCTCTGCTGTCATCACCCATTCTCACACACCCACCCAGATCATCCTCCATCTCAGCTCAAGCCTCCCGCGGCCACTCGCACGCACCCTACATCACCTTTGACCAAAACGCGGAATTCTCATAAGCAGGACACCAGAATTCCACATGCGCACAGACAGCAGCCTCACACACTCACCCCAAAACTCACACAGACAGTCACCTTTGCGCCCGCACGAGAGACAATACCGTTTTCTTCACCCCGAGACAGAACCCCAACCAACCCGCACCTCTTCTAACCCTAACCGGAACTGCGCGTCTCCCTGACCCTCTAACCGGTCCGTATACCCGCTCACAGGCCTCCGACACAGACACGCGCCTTCTGAGAACGGCCCTCAACGCATACATCGCCTTGAAACGACATAAAAAGCAAACCGCACCATTCTCCTCCATTCGCACCGACACATAGTATCACCACAAAGCCCCCTCCTTCCTGAATCACATTTCAAAATCCTCATCTGCATCGCACACTCCCTCAGCCCGTCAGAGCCTCACGAACCCGAGCCGCGCCGCAAACTCACTCGCATCTCACTCGCCCGTTCTCGCACATAGTATCCTCAGAAAGCCCTCCTCTTTCTGAATCAGAATATAAAACCCTCTTCTCATTCGCACTCACACACAGCTCGCAGCAGCACCACGACCGATCGCCGCACACTCAACTTAATAATCACTCGCCCGTTCCCGCACATAGTATCATCAGAAAGCCCTCTTCTTTCTGAATCAGAATATAAAACCCTCATCTCAATCGCACTCATCCCCGGCCCGTGAGAGCGATGCGAACGCGCGCCGCACGAGAAAAGTAAATACCTCACCGCAGCTCCCGCATAGGGTATCACCGCGACGGCCTCATTTTTCTGATTCAGAATATAAAACCCTCATCTCACACAATCGCAAACTCGGCCCACAACAGCCCCGCCTTCACGTTCCTCCGCACGCACCCTCCGCAGAGTCACCCGGACATCCCCGCCACTCGCCTCAACTCTCATCACAGCTCATACTCATCCCTCCGTCCATCGCACACACCCTCCACTTCCGACGGACACCGACAAGCCGACGAGAGCAAGAAACACCCACTCGGACACGTTGCGCATGAAAGAAAGTGAACGCTCACAGACACCCTCGCCTCTGCTGTCATCACCCATTCTCACACACCCACCCAGATCATCCTCCATCTCAGCTCAAGCCTCCCGCGGCCACTCGCACGCACCCTACATCACCTTTGACCAAAACGCGGAATTCTCATAAGCAGGACACCAGAATTCCACATGCGCACAGACAGCAGCCTCACACACTCACCCCAAAACTCACACAGACAGTCACCTTTGCGCCCGCACGAGAGACAATACCGTTTTCTTCACCCCGAGACAGAACCCCAACCAACCCGCACCTCTTCTAACCCTAACCGGAACTGCGCGTCTCCCTGACCCTCTAACCGGTCCGTATACCCGCTCACAGGCCTCCGACACAGACACGCGCCTTCTGAGAACGGCCCTCAACGCATACATCGCCTTGAAACGACATAAAAAGCAAACCGCACCATTCTCCTCCATTCGCACCGACACATAGTATCACCACAAAGCCCCCTCCTTCCTGAATCACATTTCAAAATCCTCATCTGCATCGCACACTCCCTCAGCCCGTCAGAGCCTCACGAACCCGAGCCGCGCCGCAAACTCACTCGCATCTCACTCGCCCGTTCTCGCACATAGTATCCTCAGAAAGCCCTCCTCTTTCTGAATCAGAATATAAAACCCTCTTCTCATTCGCACTCACACACAGCTCGCAGCAGCACCACGACCGATCGCCGCACACTCAACTTAATAATCACTCGCCCGTTCCCGCACATAGTATCATCAGAAAGCCCTCTTCTTTCTGAATCAGAATATAAAACCCTCATCTCAATCGCACTCATCCCCGGCCCGTGAGAGCGATGCGAACGCGCGCCGCACGAGAAAAGTAAATACCTCACCGCAGCTCCCGCATAGGGTATCACCGCGACGGCCTCATTTTTCTGATTCAGAATATAAAACCCTCATCTCACACAATCGCAAACTCGGCCCACAACAGCCCCGCCTTCACGTTCCTCCGCACGCACCCTCCGCAGAGTCACCCGGACATCCCCGCCACTCGCCTCAACTCTCATCACAGCTCATACTCATCCCTCCGTCCATCGCACACACCCTCCACTTCCGACGGACACCGACAAGCCGACGAGAGCAAGAAACACCCACTCGGACACGTTGCGCATGAAAGAAAGTGAACGCTCACAGACACCCTCGCCTCTGCTGTCATCACCCATTCTCACACACCCACCCAGATCATCCTCCATCTCAGCTCAAGCCTCCCGCGGCCACTCGCACGCACCCTACATCACCTTTGACCAAAACGCGGAATTCTCATAAGCAGGACACCAGAATTCCACATGCGCACAGACAGCAGCCTCACACACTCACCCCAAAACTCACACAGACAGTCACCTTTGCGCCCGCACGAGAGACAATACCGTTTTCTTCACCCCGAGACAGAACCCCAACCAACCCGCACCTCTTCTAACCCTAACCGGAACTGCGCGTCTCCCTGACCCTCTAACCGGTCCGTATACCCGCTCACAGGCCTCCGACACAGACACGCGCCTTCTGAGAACGGCCCTCAACGCATACATCGCCTTGAAACGACATAAAAAGCAAACCGCACCATTCTCCTCCATTCGCACCGACACATAGTATCACCACAAAGCCCCCTCCTTCCTGAATCACATTTCAAAATCCTCATCTGCATCGCACACTCCCTCAGCCCGTCAGAGCCTCACGAACCCGAGCCGCGCCGCAAACTCACTCGCATCTCACTCGCCCGTTCTCGCACATAGTATCCTCAGAAAGCCCTCCTCTTTCTGAATCAGAATATAAAACCCTCTTCTCATTCGCACTCACACACAGCTCGCAGCAGCACCACGACCGATCGCCGCACACTCAACTTAATAATCACTCGCCCGTTCCCGCACATAGTATCATCAGAAAGCCCTCTTCTTTCTGAATCAGAATATAAAACCCTCATCTCAATCGCACTCATCCCCGGCCCGTGAGAGCGATGCGAACGCGCGCCGCACGAGAAAAGTAAATACCTCACCGCAGCTCCCGCATAGGGTATCACCGCGACGGCCTCATTTTTCTGATTCAGAATATAAAACCCTCATCTCACACAATCGCAAACTCGGCCCACAACAGCCCCGCCTTCACGTTCCTCCGCACGCACCCTCCGCAGAGTCACCCGGACATCCCCGCCACTCGCCTCAACTCTCATCACAGCTCATACTCATCCCTCCGTCCATCGCACACACCCTCCACTTCCGACGGACACCGACAAGCCGACGAGAGCAAGAAACACCCACTCGGACACGTTGCGCATGAAAGAAAGTGAACGCTCACAGACACCCTCGCCTCTGCTGTCATCACCCATTCTCACACACCCACCCAGATCATCCTCCATCTCAGCTCAAGCCTCCCGCGGCCACTCGCACGCACCCTACATCACCTTTGACCAAAACGCGGAATTCTCATAAGCAGGACACCAGAATTCCACATGCGCACAGACAGCAGCCTCACACACTCACCCCAAAACTCACACAGACAGTCACCTTTGCGCCCGCACGAGAGACAATACCGTTTTCTTCACCCCGAGACAGAACCCCAACCAACCCGCACCTCTTCTAACCCTAACCGGAACTGCGCGTCTCCCTGACCCTCTAACCGGTCCGTATACCCGCTCACAGGCCTCCGACACAGACACGCGCCTTCTGAGAACGGCCCTCAACGCATACATCGCCTTGAAACGACATAAAAAGCAAACCGCACCATTCTCCTCCATTCGCACCGACACATAGTATCACCACAAAGCCCCCTCCTTCCTGAATCACATTTCAAAATCCTCATCTGCATCGCACACTCCCTCAGCCCGTCAGAGCCTCACGAACCCGAGCCGCGCCGCAAACTCACTCGCATCTCACTCGCCCGTTCTCGCACATAGTATCCTCAGAAAGCCCTCCTCTTTCTGAATCAGAATATAAAACCCTCTTCTCATTCGCACTCACACACAGCTCGCAGCAGCACCACGACCGATCGCCGCACACTCAACTTAATAATCACTCGCCCGTTCCCGCACATAGTATCATCAGAAAGCCCTCTTCTTTCTGAATCAGAATATAAAACCCTCATCTCAATCGCACTCATCCCCGGCCCGTGAGAGCGATGCGAACGCGCGCCGCACGAGAAAAGTAAATACCTCACCGCAGCTCCCGCATAGGGTATCACCGCGACGGCCTCATTTTTCTGATTCAGAATATAAAACCCTCATCTCACACAATCGCAAACTCGGCCCACAACAGCCCCGCCTTCACGTTCCTCCGCACGCACCCTCCGCAGAGTCACCCGGACATCCCCGCCACTCGCCTCAACTCTCATCACAGCTCATACTCATCCCTCCGTCCATCGCACACACCCTCCACTTCCGACGGACACCGACAAGCCGACGAGAGCAAGAAACACCCACTCGGACACGTTGCGCATGAAAGAGAGTGAACGCTCACAGACACCCTCGCCTCTGCTGTCATCACCCATTCTCACACACCCACCCAGATCATCCTCCATCTCAGCTCAAGCCTCCCGCGGCCACTCGCACGCACCCTACATCACCTTTGACCAAAACGCGGAATTCTCATAAGCAGGACACCAGAATTCCACATGCGCACAGACAGCAGCCTCACACACTCACCCCAAAACTCACACAGACAGTCACCTTTGCGCCCGCACGAGAGACAATACCGTTTTCTTCACCCCGAGACAGAACCCCAACCAACCCGCACCTCTTCTAACCCTAACCGGAACTGCGCGTCTCCCTGACCCTCTAACCGGTCCGTATACCCGCTCACAGGCCTCCGACACAGACACGCGCCTTCTGAGAACGGCCCTCAACGCATACATCGCCTTGAAACGACATAAAAAGCAAACCGCACCATTCTCCTCCATTCGCACCGACACATAGTATCACCACAAAGCCCCCTCCTTCCTGAATCACATTTCAAAATCCTCATCTGCATCGCACACTCCCTCAGCCCGTCAGAGCCTCACGAACCCGAGCCGCGCCGCAAACTCACTCGCATCTCACTCGCCCGTTCTCGCACATAGTATCCTCAGAAAGCCCTCCTCTTTCTGAATCAGAATATAAAACCCTCTTCTCATTCGCACTCACACACAGCTCGCAGCAGCACCACGACCGATCGCCGCACACTCAACTTAATAATCACTCGCCCGTTCCCGCACATAGTATCATCAGAAAGCCCTCTTCTTTCTGAATCAGAATATAAAACCCTCATCTCAATCGCACTCATCCCCGGCCCGTGAGAGCGATGCGAACGCGCGCCGCACGAGAAAAGTAAATACCTCACCGCAGCTCCCGCATAGGGTATCACCGCGACGGCCTCATTTTTCTGATTCAGAATATAAAACCCTCATCTCACACAATCGCAAACTCGGCCCACAACAGCCCCGCCTTCACGTTCCTCCGCACGCACCCTCCGCAGAGTCACCCGGACATCCCCGCCACTCGCCTCAACTCTCATCACAGCTCATACTCATCCCTCCGTCCATCGCACACACCCTCCACTTCCGACGGACACCGACAAGCCGACGAGAGCAAGAAACACCCACTCGGACACGTTGCGCATGAAAGAAAGTGAACGCTCACAGACACCCTCGCCTCTGCTGTCATCACCCATTCTCACACACCCACCCAGATCATCCTCCATCTCAGCTCAAGCCTCCCGCGGCCACTCGCACGCACCCTACATCACCTTTGACCAAAACGCGGAATTCTCATAAGCAGGACACCAGAATTCCACATGCGCACAGACAGCAGCCTCACACACTCACCCCAAAACTCACACAGACAGTCACCTTTGCGCCCGCACGAGAGACAATACCGTTTTCTTCACCCCGAGACAGAACCCCAACCAACCCGCACCTCTTCTAACCCTAACCGGAACTGCGCGTCTCCCTGACCCTCTAACCGGTCCGTATACCCGCTCACAGGCCTCCGACACAGACACGCGCCTTCTGAGAACGGCCCTCAACGCATACATCGCCTTGAAACGACATAAAAAGCAAACCGCACCATTCTCCTCCATTCGCACCGACACATAGTATCACCACAAAGCCCCCTCCTTCCTGAATCACATTTCAAAATCCTCATCTGCATCGCACACTCCCTCAGCCCGTCAGAGCCTCACGAACCCGAGCCGCGCCGCAAACTCACTCGCATCTCACTCGCCCGTTCTCGCACATAGTATCCTCAGAAAGCCCTCCTCTTTCTGAATCAGAATATAAAACCCTCTTCTCATTCGCACTCACACACAGCTCGCAGCAGCACCACGACCGATCGCCGCACACTCAACTTAATAATCACTCGCCCGTTCCCGCACATAGTATCATCAGAAAGCCCTCTTCTTTCTGAATCAGAATATAAAACCCTCATCTCAATCGCACTCATCCCCGGCCCGTGAGAGCGATGCGAACGCGCGCCGCACGAGAAAAGTAAATACCTCACCGCAGCTCCCGCATAGGGTATCACCGCGACGGCCTCATTTTTCTGATTCAGAATATAAAACCCTCATCTCACACAATCGCAAACTCGGCCCACAACAGCCCCGCCTTCACGTTCCTCCGCACGCACCCTCCGCAGAGTCACCCGGACATCCCCGCCACTCGCCTCAACTCTCATCACAGCTCATACTCATCCCTCCGTCCATCGCACACACCTCCACTTCCGACGGACACCGACAAGCCGACGAGAGCAAGAAACACCCACTCGGACACGTTGCGCATGAAAGAAAGTGAACGCTCACAGACACCCTCGCCTCTGCTGTCATCACCCATTTCCACCACACCCACCCAGATCATCCTCCATCTCAGCTCAAGCCTCCCGCGGCCACTCGCACGCACCCTACATCACCTTTGACCAAAACGCGGAATTCTCATAAGCAGGACACCAGAATTCCACATGCGCACAGACAGCAGCCTCACACACTCACCCAAAACTCACACAGACAGTCACCTTTGCGCCCGCACGAGAGACAATACCGTTTTCTTCACCCCGAGACAGAACCCCAACCAACCCGCACCTCTTCTAACCCTAACCGGAACTGCGCGTCTCCCTGACCCTCTAACGGTCCGTATACCCGCTCACAGGCCTCCGACACAGACACGCGCCTTCTGAGAACGGCCCTCAACGCATACATCGCCTTGAAACGACATAAAAAGCAAACCGCACCATTCTCCTCCATTCGCACCGACACATAGTATCACCACAAAGCCCCCTCCTTCCTGAATCACATTTCAAAATCCTCATCTGCATCGCACACTCCCTCAGCCCGTCAGAGCCTCACGAACCCGAGCCGCGCCGCAAACTCACTCGCATCTCACTCGCCCGTTCTCGCACATAGTATCCTCAGAAAGCCCTCCTCTTTCTGAATCAGAATATAAAACCCTCTTCTCATTCGCACTCACACACAGCTCGCAGCAGCACCACGACCGATCGCCGCACACTCAACTTAATAATCACTCGCCCGTTCCCGCACATAGTATCATCAGAAAGCCCTCTTCTTTCTGAATCAGAATATAAAACCCTCATCTCAATCGCACTCATCCCCGGCCCGTGAGAGCGATGCGAACGCGCGCCGCACGAGAAAAGTAAATACCTCACCGCAGCTCCCGCATAGGGTATCACCGCGACGGCCTCATTTTTCTGATTCAGAATATAAAACCCTCATCTCACACAATCGCAAACTCGGCCCACAACAGCCCCGCCTTCACGTTCCTCCGCACGCACCCTCCGCAGAGTCACCCGGACATCCCCGCCACTCGCCTCAACTCTCATCACAGCTCATACTCATCCCTCCGTCCATCGCACACACCCTCCACTTCCGACGGACACCGACAAGCCGACGAGAGCAAGAAACACCCACTCGGACACGTTGCGCATGAAAGAAAGTGAACGCTCACAGACACCCTCGCCTCTGCTGTCATCACCCATTCTCACACACCCACCCAGATCATCCTCCATCTCAGCTCAAGCCTCCCGCGGCCACTCGCACGCACCCTACATCACCTTTGACCAAAACGCGGAATTCTCATAAGCAGGACACCAGAATTCCACATGCGCACAGACAGCAGCCTCACACACTCACCCCAAAACTCACACAGACAGTCACCTTTGCGCCCGCACGAGAGACAATACCGTTTTCTTCACCCCGAGACAGAACCCCAACCAACCCGCACCTCTTCTAACCCTAACCGGAACTGCGCGTCTCCCTGACCCTCTAACCGGTCCGTATACCCGCTCACAGGCCTCCGACACAGACACGCGCCTTCTGAGAACGGCCCTCAACGCATACATCGCCTTGAAACGACATAAAAAGCAAACCGCACCATTCTCCTCCATTCGCACCGACACATAGTATCACCACAAAGCCCCCTCCTTCCTGAATCACATTTCAAAATCCTCATCTGCATCGCACACTCCCTCAGCCCGTCAGAGCCTCACGAACCCGAGCCGCGCCGCAAACTCACTCGCATCTCACTCGCCCGTTCTCGCACATAGTATCCTCAGAAAGCCCTCCTCTTTCTGAATCAGAATATAAAACCCTCTTCTCATTCGCACTCACACACAGCTCGCAGCAGCACCACGACCGATCGCCGCACACTCAACTTAATAATCACTCGCCCGTTCCCGCACATAGTATCATCAGAAAGCCCTCTTCTTTCTGAATCAGAATATAAAACCCTCATCTCAATCGCACTCATCCCCGGCCCGTGAGAGCGATGCGAACGCGCGCGCCGCACGAGAAAAGTAAATACCTCACCGCAGCTCCCGCATAGGGTATCACCGCGACGGCCTCATTTTTCTGATTCAGAATATAAAACCCTCATCTCACACAATCGCAAACTCGGCCCACAACAGCCCCGCCTTCACGTTCCTCCGCACGCACCCTCCGCAGAGTCACCCGGACATCCCCGCCACTCGCCTCAACTCTCATCACAGCTCATACTCATCCCTCCGTCCATCGCACACACCCTCCACTTCCGACGGACACCGACAAGCCGACGAGAGCAAGAAACACCCACTCGGACACGTTGCGCATGAAAGAAAGTGAACGCTCACAGACACCCTCGCCTCTGCTGTCATCACCCATTCTCACACACCCACCCAGATCATCCTCCATCTCAGCTCAAGCCTCCCGCGGCCACTCGCACGCACCCTACATCACCTTTGACCAAAACGCGGAATTCTCATAAGCAGGACACCAGAATTCCACATGCGCACAGACAGCAGCCTCACACACTCACCCCAAAACTCACACAGACAGTCACCTTTGCGCCCGCACGAGAGACAATACCGTTTTCTTCACCCCGAGACAGAACCCCAACCAACCCGCACCTCTTCTAACCCTAACCGGAACTGCGCGTCTCCCTGACCCTCTAACCGGTCCGTATACCCGCTCACAGGCCTCCGACACAGACACGCGCCTTCTGAGAACGGCCCTCAACGCATACATCGCCTTGAAACGACATAAAAAGCAAACCGCACCATTCTCCTCCATTCGCACCGACACATAGTATCACCACAAAGCCCCCTCCTTCCTGAATCACATTTCAAAATCCTCATCTGCATCGCACACTCCCTCAGCCCGTCAGAGCCTCACGAACCCGAGCCGCGCCGCAAACTCACTCGCATCTCACTCGCCCGTTCTCGCACATAGTATCCTCAGAAAGCCCTCCTCTTTCTGAATCAGAATATAAAACCCTCTTCTCATTCGCACTCACACACAGCTCGCAGCAGCACCACGACCGATCGCCGCACACTCAACTTAATAATCACTCGCCCGTTCCCGCACATAGTATCATCAGAAAGCCCTCTTCTTTCTGAATCAGAATATAAAACCCTCATCTCAATCGCACTCATCCCCGGCCCGTGAGAGCGATGCGAACGCGCGCCGCACGAGAAAAGTAAATACCTCACCGCAGCTCCCGCATAGGGTATCACCGCGACGGCCTCATTTTTCTGATTCAGAATATAAAACCCTCATCTCACACAATCGCAAACTCGGCCCACAACAGCCCCGCCTTCACGTTCCTCCGCACGCACCCTCCGCAGAGTCACCCGGACATCCCCCCACTCGCCTCAACTCTCATCACAGCTCATACTCATCCCTCCGTCCATCGCACACACCCTCCACTTCCGACGGACACCGACAAGCCGACGAGAGCAAGAAACACCCACTCGGACACGTTGCGCATGAAAGAAAGTGAACGCTCACAGACACCCTCGCCTCTGCTGTCATCACCCATTCTCACACACCCACCCAGATCATCCTCCATCTCAGCTCAAGCCTCCCGCGGCCACTCGCACGCACCCTACATCACCTTTGACCAAAACGCGGAATTCTCATAAGCAGGACACCAGAATTCCACATGCGCACAGACAGCAGCCTCACACACTCACCCCAAAACTCACACAGACAGTCACCTTTGCGCCCGCACGAGAGACAATACCGTTTTCTTCACCCCGAGACAGAACCCCAACCAACCCGCACCTCTTCTAACCCTAACCGGAACTGCGCGTCTCCCTGACCCTCTAACCGGTCCGTATACCCGCTCACAGGCCTCCGACACAGACACGCGCCTTCTGAGAACGGCCCTCAACGCATACATCGCCTTGAAACGACATAAAAAGCAAACCGCACCATTCTCCTCCATTCGCACCGACACATAGTATCACCACAAAGCCCCCTCCTTCCTGAATCACATTTCAAAATCCTCATCTGCATCGCACACTCCCTCAGCCCGTCAGAGCCTCACGAACCCGAGCCGCGCCGCAAACTCACTCGCATCTCACTCGCCCGTTCTCGCACATAGTATCCTCAGAAAGCCCTCCTCTTTCTGAATCAGAATATAAAACCTCTTCTCATTCGCACTCACACACAGCTCGCAGCAGCACCACGACCGATCGCCGCACACTCAACTTAATAATCACTCGCCCGTTCCCGCACATAGTATCATCAGAAAGCCCTCTTCTTTCTGAATCAGAATATAAAACCCTCATCTCAATCGCACTCATCCCCGGCCCGTGAGAGCGATGCGAACGCGCGCCGCACGAGAAAAGTAAATACCTCACCGCAGCTCCCGCATAGGGTATCACCGCGACGGCCTCATTTTTCTGATTCAGAATATAAAACCCTCATCTCACACAATCGCAAACTCGGCCCACAACAGCCCCGCCTTCACGTTCCTCCGCACGCACCCTCCGCAGAGTCACCCGGACATCCCCGCCACTCGCCTCAACTCTCATCACAGCTCATACTCATCCCTCCGTCCATCGCACACACCCTCCACTTCCGACGGACACCGACAAGCCGACGAGAGCAAGAAACACCCACTCGGACACGTTGCGCATGAAAGAAAGTGAACGCTCACAGACACCCTCGCCTCTGCTGTCATCACCCATTCTCACACACCCACCCAGATCATCCTCCATCTCAGCTCAAGCCTCCCGCGGCCACTCGCACGCACCCTACATCACCTTTGACCAAAACGCGGAATTCTCATAAGCAGGACACCAGAATTCCACATGCGCACAGACAGCAGCCTCACACACTCACCCCAAAACTCACACAGACAGTCACCTTTGCGCCCGCACGAGAGACAATACCGTTTTCTTCACCCCGAGACAGAACCCCAACCAACCCGCACCTCTTCTAACCCTAACCGGAACTGCGCGTCTCCCTGACCCTCTAACCGGTCCGTATACCCGCTCACAGGCCTCCGACACAGACACGCGCCTTCTGAGAACGGCCCTCAACGCATACATCGCCTTGAAACGACATAAAAAGCAAACCGCACCATTCTCCTCCATTCGCACCGACACATAGTATCACCACAAAGCCCCCTCCTTCCTGAATCACATTTCAAAATCCTCATCTGCATCGCACACTCCCTCAGCCCGTCAGAGCCTCACGAACCCGAGCCGCGCCGCAAACTCACTCGCATCTCACTCGCCCGTTCTCGCACATAGTATCCTCAGAAAGCCCTCCTCTTTCTGAATCAGAATATAAAACCCTCTTCTCATTCGCACTCACACACAGCTCGCAGCAGCACCACGACCGATCGCCGCACACTCAACTTAATAATCACTCGCCCGTTCCCGCACATAGTATCATCAGAAAGCCCTCTTCTTTCTGAATCAGAATATAAAACCCTCATCTCAATCGCACTCATCCCCGGCCCGTGAGAGCGATGCGAACGCGCGCCGCACGAGAAAAGTAAATACCTCACCGCAGCTCCCGCATAGGGTATCACCGCGACGGCCTCATTTTTCTGATTCAGAATATAAAACCCTCATCTCACACAATCGCAAACTCGGCCCACAACAGCCCCGCCTTCACGTTCCTCCGCACGCACCCTCCGCAGAGTCACCCGGACATCCCCGCCACTCGCCTCAACTCTCATCACAGCTCATACTCATCCCTCCGTCCATCGCACACACCCTCCACTTCCGACGGACACCGACAAGCCGACGAGAGCAAGAAACACCCACTCGGACACGTTGCGCATGAAAGAAAGTGAACGCTCACAGACACCCTCGCCTCTGCTGTCATCACCCATTCTCACACACCCACCCAGATCATCCTCCATCTCAGCTCAAGCCTCCCGCGGCCACTCGCACGCACCCTACATCACCTTTGACCAAAACGCGGAATTCTCATAAGCAGGACACCAGAATTCCACATGCGCACAGACAGCAGCCTCACACACTCACCCCAAAACTCACACAGACAGTCACCTTTGCGCCCGCACGAGAGACAATACCGTTTTCTTCACCCCGAGACAGAACCCCAACCAACCCGCACCTCTTCTAACCCTAACCGGAACTGCGCGTCTCCCTGACCCTCTAACCGGTCCGTATACCCGCTCACAGGCCTCCGACACAGACACGCGCCTTCTGAGAACGGCCCTCAACGCATACATCGCCTTGAAACGACATAAAAAGCAAACCGCACCATTCTCCTCCATTCGCACCGACACATAGTATCACCACAAAGCCCCCTCCTTCCTGAATCACATTTCAAAATCCTCATCTGCATCGCACACTCCCTCAGCCCGTCAGAGCCTCACGAACCCGAGCCGCGCCGCAAACTCACTCGCATCTCACTCGCCCGTTCTCGCACATAGTATCCTCAGAAAGCCCTCCTCTTTCTGAATCAGAATATAAAACCCTCTTCTCATTCGCACTCACACACAGCTCGCAGCAGCACCACGACCGATCGCCGCACACTCAACTTAATAATCACTCGCCCGTTCCCGCACATAGTATCATCAGAAAGCCCTCTTCTTTCTGAATCAGAATATAAAACCCTCATCTCAATCGCACTCATCCCCGGCCCGTGAGAGCGATGCGAACGCGCGCCGCACGAGAAAAGTAAATACCTCACCGCAGCTCCCGCATAGGGTATCACCGCGACGGCCTCATTTTTCTGATTCAGAATATAAAACCCTCATCTCACACAATCGCAAACTCGGCCCACAACAGCCCCGCCTTCACGTTCCTCCGCACGCACCCTCCGCAGAGTCACCCGGACATCCCCGCCACTCGCCTCAACTCTCATCACAGCTCATACTCATCCCTCCGTCCATCGCACACACCCTCCACTTCCGACGGACACCGACAAGCCGACGAGAGCAAGAAACACCCACTCGGACACGTTGCGCATGAAAGAAAGTGAACGCTCACAGACACCCTCGCCTCTGCTGTCATCACCCATTCTCACACACCCACCCAGATCATCCTCCATCTCAGCTCAAGCCTCCCGCGGCCACTCGCACGCACCCTACATCACCTTTGACCAAAACGCGGAATTCTCATAAGCAGGACACCAGAATTCCACATGCGCACAGACAGCAGCCTCACACACTCACCCCAAAACTCACACAGACAGTCACCTTTGCGCCCGCACGAGAGACAATACCGTTTTCTTCACCCCGAGACAGAACCCCAACCAACCCGCACCTCTTCTAACCCTAACCGGAACTGCGCGTCTCCCTGACCCTCTAACCGGTCCGTATACCCGCTCACAGGCCTCCGACACAGACACGCGCCTTCTGAGAACGGCCCTCAACGCATACATCGCCTTGAAACGACATAAAAAGCAAACCGCACCATTCTCCTCCATTCGCACCGACACATAGTATCACCACAAAGCCCCCTCCTTCCTGAATCACATTTCAAAATCCTCATCTGCATCGCACACTCCCTCAGCCCGTCAGAGCCTCACGAACCCGAGCCGCGCCGCAAACTCACTCGCATCTCACTCGCCCGTTCTCGCACATAGTATCCTCAGAAAGCCCTCCTCTTTCTGAATCAGAATATAAAACCCTCTTCTCATTCGCACTCACACACAGCTCGCAGCAGCACCACGACCGATCGCCGCACACTCAACTTAATAATCACTCGCCCGTTCCCGCACATAGTATCATCAGAAAGCCCTCTTCTTTCTGAATCAGAATATAAAACCCTCATCTCAATCGCACTCATCCCCGGCCCGTGAGAGCGATGCGAACGCGCGCCGCACGAGAAAAGTAAATACCTCACCGCAGCTCCCGCATAGGGTATCACCGCGACGGCCTCATTTTTCTGATTCAGAATATAAAACCCTCATCTCACACAATCGCAAACTCGGCCCACAACAGCCCCGCCTTCACGTTCCTCCGCACGCACCCTCCGCAGAGTCACCCGGACATCCCCGCCACTCGCCTCAACTCTCATCACAGCTCATACTCATCCCTCCGTCCATCGCACACACCCTCCACTTCCGACGGACACCGACAAGCCGACGAGAGCAAGAAACACCCACTCGGACACGTTGCGCATGAAAGAAAGTGAACGCTCACAGACACCCTCGCCTCTGCTGTCATCACCCATTCTCACACACCCACCCAGATCATCCTCCATCTCAGCTCAAGCCTCCCGCGGCCACTCGCACGCACCCTACATCACCTTTGACCAAAACGCGGAATTCTCATAAGCAGGACACCAGAATTCCACATGCGCACAGACAGCAGCCTCACACACTCACCCCAAAACTCACACAGACAGTCACCTTTGCGCCCGCACGAGAGACAATACCGTTTTCTTCACCCCGAGACAGAACCCCAACCAACCCGCACCTCTTCTAACCCTAACCGGAACTGCGCGTCTCCCTGACCCTCTAACCGGTCCGTATACCCGCTCACAGGCCTCCGACACAGACACGCGCCTTCTGAGAACGGCCCTCAACGCATACATCGCCTTGAAACGACATAAAAAGCAAACCGCACCATTCTCCTCCATTCGCACCGACACATAGTATCACCACAAAGCCCCCTCCTTCCTGAATCACATTTCAAAATCCTCATCTGCATCGCACACTCCCTCAGCCCGTCAGAGCCTCACGAACCCGAGCCGCGCCGCAAACTCACTCGCATCTCACTCGCCCGTTCTCGCACATAGTATCCTCAGAAAGCCCTCCTCTTTCTGAATCAGAATATAAAACCCTCTTCTCATTCGCACTCACACACAGCTCGCAGCAGCACCACGACCGATCGCCGCACACTCAACTTAATAATCACTCGCCCGTTCCCGCACATAGTATCATCAGAAAGCCCTCTTCTTTCTGAATCAGAATATAAAACCCTCATCTCAATCGCACTCATCCCCGGCCCGTGAGAGCGATGCGAACGCGCGCCGCACGAGAAAAGTAAATACCTCACCGCAGCTCCCGCATAGGGTATCACCGCGACGGCCTCATTTTTCTGATTCAGAATATAAAACCCTCATCTCACACAATCGCAAACTCGGCCCACAACAGCCCCGCCTTCACGTTCCTCCGCACGCACCCTCCGCAGAGTCACCCGGACATCCCCGCCACTCGCCTCAACTCTCATCACAGCTCATACTCATCCCTCCGTCCATCGCACACACCCTCCACTTCCGACGGACACCGACAAGCCGACGAGAGCAAGAAACACCCACTCGGACACGTTGCGCATGAAAGAAAGTGAACGCTCACAGACACCCTCGCCTCTGCTGTCATCACCCATTCTCACACACCCACCCAGATCATCCTCCATCTCAGCTCAAGCCTCCCGCGGCCACTCGCACGCACCCTACATCACCTTTGACCAAAACGCGGAATTCTCATAAGCAGGACACCAGAATTCCACATGCGCACAGACAGCAGCCTCACACACTCACCCCAAAACTCACACAGACAGTCACCTTTGCGCCCGCACGAGAGACAATACCGTTTTCTTCACCCCGAGACAGAACCCCAACCAACCCGCACCTCTTCTAACCCTAACCGGAACTGCGCGTCTCCCTGACCCTCTAACCGGTCCGTATACCCGCTCACAGGCCTCCGACACAGACACGCGCCTTCTGAGAACGGCCCTCAACGCATACATCGCCTTGAAACGACATAAAAAGCAAACCGCACCATTCTCCTCCATTCGCACCGACACATAGTATCACCACAAAGCCCCCTCCTTCCTGAATCACATTTCAAAATCCTCATCTGCATCGCACACTCCCTCAGCCCGTCAGAGCCTCACGAACCCGAGCCGCGCCGCAAACTCACTCGCATCTCACTCGCCCGTTCTCGCACATAGTATCCTCAGAAAGCCCTCCTCTTTCTGAATCAGAATATAAAACCCTCTTCTCATTCGCACTCACACACAGCTCGCAGCAGCACCACGACCGATCGCCGCACACTCAACTTAATAATCACTCGCCCGTTCCCGCACATAGTATCATCAGAAAGCCCTCTTCTTTCTGAATCAGAATATAAAACCCTCATCTCAATCGCACTCATCCCCGGCCCGTGAGAGCGATGCGAACGCGCGCCGCACGAGAAAAGTAAATACCTCACCGCAGCTCCCGCATAGGGTATCACCGCGACGGCCTCATTTTTCTGATTCAGAATATAAAACCCTCATCTCACACAATCGCAAACTCGGCCCACAACAGCCCCGCCTTCACGTTCCTCCGCACGCACCCTCCGCAGAGTCACCCGGACATCCCCGCCACTCGCCTCAACTCTCATCACAGCTCATACTCATCCCTCCGTCCATCGCACACACCCTCCACTTCCGACGGACACCGACAAGCCGACGAGAGCAAGAAACACCCACTCGGACACGTTGCGCATGAAAGAAAGTGAACGCTCACAGACACCCTCGCCTCTGCTGTCATCACCCATTCTCACACACCCACCCAGATCATCCTCCATCTCAGCTCAAGCCTCCCGCGGCCACTCGCACGCACCCTACATCACCTTTGACCAAAACGCGGAATTCTCATAAGCAGGACACCAGAATTCCACATGCGCACAGACAGCAGCCTCACACACTCACCCCAAAACTCACACAGACAGTCACCTTTGCGCCCGCACGAGAGACAATACCGTTTTCTTCACCCCGAGACAGAACCCCAACCAACCCGCACCTCTTCTAACCCTAACCGGAACTGCGCGTCTCCCTGACCCTCTAACCGGTCCGTATACCCGCTCACAGGCCTCCGACACAGACACGCGCCTTCTGAGAACGGCCCTCAACGCATACATCGCCTTGAAACGACATAAAAAGCAAACCGCACCATTCTCCTCCATTCGCACCGACACATAGTATCACCACAAAGCCCCCTCCTTCCTGAATCACATTTCAAAATCCTCATCTGCATCGCACACTCCCTCAGCCCGTCAGAGCCTCACGAACCCGAGCCGCGCCGCAAACTCACTCGCATCTCACTCGCCCGTTCTCGCACATAGTATCCTCAGAAAGCCCTCCTCTTTCTGAATCAGAATATAAAACCCTCTTCTCATTCGCACTCACACACAGCTCGCAGCAGCACCACGACCGATCGCCGCACACTCAACTTAATAATCACTCGCCCGTTCCCGCACATAGTATCATCAGAAAGCCCTCTTCTTTCTGAATCAGAATATAAAACCCTCATCTCAATCGCACTCATCCCCGGCCCGTGAGAGCGATGCGAACGCGCGCCGCACGAGAAAAGTAAATACCTCACCGCAGCTCCCGCATAGGGTATCACCGCGACGGCCTCATTTTTCTGATTCAGAATATAAAACCCTCATCTCACACAATCGCAAACTCGGCCCACAACAGCCCCGCCTTCACGTTCCTCCGCACGCACCCTCCGCAGAGTCACCCGGACATCCCCGCCACTCGCCTCAACTCTCATCACAGCTCATACTCATCCCTCCGTCCATCGCACACACCCTCCACTTCCGACGGACACCGACAAGCCGACGAGAGCAAGAAACACCCACTCGGACACGTTGCGCATGAAAGAAAGTGAACGCTCACAGACACCCTCGCCTCTGCTGTCATCACCCATTCTCACACACCCACCCAGATCATCCTCCATCTCAGCTCAAGCCTCCCGCGGCCACTCGCACGCACCCTACATCACCTTTGACCAAAACGCGGAATTCTCATAAGCAGGACACCAGAATTCCACATGCGCACAGACAGCAGCCTCACACACTCACCCCAAAACTCACACAGACAGTCACCTTTGCGCCCGCACGAGAGACAATACCGTTTTCTTCACCCCGAGACAGAACCCCAACCAACCCGCACCTCTTCTAACCCTAACCGGAACTGCGCGTCTCCCTGACCCTCTAACCGGTCCGTATACCCGCTCACAGGCCTCCGACACAGACACGCGCCTTCTGAGAACGGCCCTCAACGCATACATCGCCTTGAAACGACATAAAAAGCAAACCGCACCATTCTCCTCCATTCGCACCGACACATAGTATCACCACAAAGCCCCCTCCTTCCTGAATCACATTTCAAAATCCTCATCTGCATCGCACACTCCCTCAGCCCGTCAGAGCCTCACGAACCCGAGCCGCGCCGCAAACTCACTCGCATCTCACTCGCCCGTTCTCGCACATAGTATCCTCAGAAAGCCCTCCTCTTTCTGAATCAGAATATAAAACCCTCTTCTCATTCGCACTCACACACAGCTCGCAGCAGCACCACGACCGATCGCCGCACACTCAACTTAATAATCACTCGCCCGTTCCCGCACATAGTATCATCAGAAAGCCCTCTTCTTTCTGAATCAGAATATAAAACCCTCATCTCAATCGCACTCATCCCCGGCCCGTGAGAGCGATGCGAACGCGCGCCGCACGAGAAAAGTAAATACCTCACCGCAGCTCCCGCATAGGGTATCACCGCGACGGCCTCATTTTTCTGATTCAGAATATAAAACCCTCATCTCACACAATCGCAAACTCGGCCCACAACAGCCCCGCCTTCACGTTCCTCCGCACGCACCCTCCGCAGAGTCACCCGGACATCCCCGCCACTCGCCTCAACTCTCATCACAGCTCATACTCATCCCTCCGTCCATCGCACACACCCTCCACTTCCGACGGACACCGACAAGCCGACGAGAGCAAGAAACACCCACTCGGACACGTTGCGCATGAAAGAAAGTGAACGCTCACAGACACCCTCGCCTCTGCTGTCATCACCCATTCTCACACACCCACCCAGATCATCCTCCATCTCAGCTCAAGCCTCCCGCGGCCACTCGCACGCACCCTACATCACCTTTGACCAAAACGCGGAATTCTCATAAGCAGGACACCAGAATTCCACATGCGCACAGACAGCAGCCTCACACACTCACCCCAAAACTCACACAGACAGTCACCTTTGCGCCCGCACGAGAGACAATACCGTTTTCTTCACCCCGAGACAGAACCCCAACCAACCCGCACCTCTTCTAACCCTAACCGGAACTGCGCGTCTCCCTGACCCTCTAACCGGTCCGTATACCCGCTCACAGGCCTCCGACACAGACACGCGCCTTCTGAGAACGGCCCTCAACGCATACATCGCCTTGAAACGACATAAAAAGCAAACCGCACCATTCTCCTCCATTCGCACCGACACATAGTATCACCACAAAGCCCCCTCCTTCCTGAATCACATTTCAAAATCCTCATCTGCATCGCACACTCCCTCAGCCCGTCAGAGCCTCACGAACCCGAGCCGCGCCGCAAACTCACTCGCATCTCACTCGCCCGTTCTCGCACATAGTATCCTCAGAAAGCCCTCCTCTTTCTGAATCAGAATATAAAACCCTCTTCTCATTCGCACTCACACACAGCTCGCAGCAGCACCACGACCGATCGCCGCACACTCAACTTAATAATCACTCGCCCGTTCCCGCACATAGTATCATCAGAAAGCCCTCTTCTTTCTGAATCAGAATATAAAACCCTCATCTCAATCGCACTCATCCCCGGCCCGTGAGAGCGATGCGAACGCGCGCCGCACGAGAAAAGTAAATACCTCACCGCAGCTCCCGCATAGGGTATCACCGCGACGGCCTCATTTTTCTGATTCAGAATATAAAACCCTCATCTCACACAATCGCAAACTCGGCCCACAACAGCCCCGCCTTCACGTTCCTCCGCACGCACCCTCCGCAGAGTCACCCGGACATCCCCGCCACTCGCCTCAACTCTCATCACAGCTCATACTCATCCCTCCGTCCATCGCACACACCCTCCACTTCCGACGGACACCGACAAGCCGACGAGAGCAAGAAACACCCACTCGGACACGTTGCGCATGAAAGAAAGTGAACGCTCACAGACACCCTCGCCTCTGCTGTCATCACCCATTCTCACACACCCACCCAGATCATCCTCCATCTCAGCTCAAGCCTCCCGCGGCCACTCGCACGCACCCTACATCACCTTTGACCAAAACGCGGAATTCTCATAAGCAGGACACCAGAATTCCACATGCGCACAGACAGCAGCCTCACACACTCACCCCAAAACTCACACAGACAGTCACCTTTGCGCCCGCACGAGAGACAATACCGTTTTCTTCACCCCGAGACAGAACCCCAACCAACCCGCACCTCTTCTAACCCTAACCGGAACTGCGCGTCTCCCTGACCCTCTAACCGGTCCGTATACCCGCTCACAGGCCTCCGACACAGACACGCGCCTTCTGAGAACGGCCCTCAACGCATACATCGCCTTGAAACGACATAAAAAGCAAACCGCACCATTCTCCTCCATTCGCACCGACACATAGTATCACCACAAAGCCCCCTCCTTCCTGAATCACATTTCAAAATCCTCATCTGCATCGCACACTCCCTCAGCCCGTCAGAGCCTCACGAACCCGAGCCGCGCCGCAAACTCACTCGCATCTCACTCGCCCGTTCTCGCACATAGTATCCTCAGAAAGCCCTCCTCTTTCTGAATCAGAATATAAAACCCTCTTCTCATTCGCACTCACACACAGCTCGCAGCAGCACCACGACCGATCGCCGCACACTCAACTTAATAATCACTCGCCCGTTCCCGCACATAGTATCATCAGAAAGCCCTCTTCTTTCTGAATCAGAATATAAAACCCTCATCTCAATCGCACTCATCCCCGGCCCGTGAGAGCGATGCGAACGCGCGCCGCACGAGAAAAGTAAATACCTCACCGCAGCTCCCGCATAGGGTATCACCGCGACGGCCTCATTTTTCTGATTCAGAATATAAAACCCTCATCTCACACAATCGCAAACTCGGCCCACAACAGCCCCGCCTTCACGTTCCTCCGCACGCACCCTCCGCAGAGTCACCCGGACATCCCCGCCACTCGCCTCAACTCTCATCACAGCTCATACTCATCCCTCCGTCCATCGCACACACCCTCCACTTCCGACGGACACCGACAAGCCGACGAGAGCAAGAAACACCCACTCGGACACGTTGCGCATGAAAGAAAGTGAACGCTCACAGACACCCTCGCCTCTGCTGTCATCACCCATTCTCACACACCCACCCAGATCATCCTCCATCTCAGCTCAAGCCTCCCGCGGCCACTCGCACGCACCCTACATCACCTTTGACCAAAACGCGGAATTCTCATAAGCAGGACACCAGAATTCCACATGCGCACAGACAGCAGCCTCACACACTCACCCCAAAACTCACACAGACAGTCACCTTTGCGCCCGCACGAGAGACAATACCGTTTTCTTCACCCCGAGACAGAACCCCAACCAACCCGCACCTCTTCTAACCCTAACCGGAACTGCGCGTCTCCCTGACCCTCTAACCGGTCCGTATACCCGCTCACAGGCCTCCGACACAGACACGCGCCTTCTGAGAACGGCCCTCAACGCATACATCGCCTTGAAACGACATAAAAAGCAAACCGCACCATTCTCCTCCATTCGCACCGACACATAGTATCACCACAAAGCCCCCTCCTTCCTGAATCACATTTCAAAATCCTCATCTGCATCGCACACTCCCTCAGCCCGTCAGAGCCTCACGAACCCGAGCCGCGCCGCAAACTCACTCGCATCTCACTCGCCCGTTCTCGCACATAGTATCCTCAGAAAGCCCTCCTCTTTCTGAATCAGAATATAAAACCCTCTTCTCATTCGCACTCACACACAGCTCGCAGCAGCACCACGACCGATCGCCGCACACTCAACTTAATAATCACTCGCCCGTTCCCGCACATAGTATCATCAGAAAGCCCTCTTCTTTCTGAATCAGAATATAAAACCCTCATCTCAATCGCACTCATCCCCGGCCCGTGAGAGCGATGCGAACGCGCGCCGCACGAGAAAAGTAAATACCTCACCGCAGCTCCCGCATAGGGTATCACCGCGACGGCCTCATTTTTCTGATTCAGAATATAAAACCCTCATCTCACACAATCGCAAACTCGGCCCACAACAGCCCCGCCTTCACGTTCCTCCGCACGCACCCTCCGCAGAGTCACCCGGACATCCCCGCCACTCGCCTCAACTCTCATCACAGCTCATACTCATCCCTCCGTCCATCGCACACACCCTCCACTTCCGACGGACACCGACAAGCCGACGAGAGCAAGAAACACCCACTCGGACACGTTGCGCATGAAAGAAAGTGAACGCTCACAGACACCCTCGCCTCTGCTGTCATCACCCATTCTCACACACCCACCCAGATCATCCTCCATCTCAGCTCAAGCCTCCCGCGGCCACTCGCACGCACCCTACATCACCTTTGACCAAAACGCGGAATTCTCATAAGCAGGACACCAGAATTCCACATGCGCACAGACAGCAGCCTCACACACTCACCCCAAAACTCACACAGACAGTCACCTTTGCGCCCGCACGAGAGACAATACCGTTTTCTTCACCCCGAGACAGAACCCCAACCAACCCGCACCTCTTCTAACCCTAACCGGAACTGCGCGTCTCCCTGACCCTCTAACCGGTCCGTATACCCGCTCACAGGCCTCCGACACAGACACGCGCCTTCTGAGAACGGCCCTCAACGCATACATCGCCTTGAAACGACATAAAAAGCAAACCGCACCATTCTCCTCCATTCGCACCGACACATAGTATCACCACAAAGCCCCCTCCTTCCTGAATCACATTTCAAAATCCTCATCTGCATCGCACACTCCCTCAGCCCGTCAGAGCCTCACGAACCCGAGCCGCGCCGCAAACTCACTCGCATCTCACTCGCCCGTTCTCGCACATAGTATCCTCAGAAAGCCCTCCTCTTTCTGAATCAGAATATAAAACCCTCTTCTCATTCGCACTCACACACAGCTCGCAGCAGCACCACGACCGATCGCCGCACACTCAACTTAATAATCACTCGCCCGTTCCCGCACATAGTATCATCAGAAAGCCCTCTTCTTTCTGAATCAGAATATAAAACCCTCATCTCAATCGCACTCATCCCCGGCCCGTGAGAGCGATGCGAACGCGCGCCGCACGAGAAAAGTAAATACCTCACCGCAGCTCCCGCATAGGGTATCACCGCGACGGCCTCATTTTTCTGATTCAGAATATAAAACCCTCATCTCACACAATCGCAAACTCGGCCCACAACAGCCCCGCCTTCACGTTCCTCCGCACGCACCCTCCGCAGAGTCACCCGGACATCCCCGCCACTCGCCTCAACTCTCATCACAGCTCATACTCATCCCTCCGTCCATCGCACACACCCTCCACTTCCGACGGACACCGACAAGCCGACGAGAGCAAGAAACACCCACTCGGACACGTTGCGCATGAAAGAAAGTGAACGCTCACAGACACCCTCGCCTCTGCTGTCATCACCCATTCTCACACACCCACCCAGATCATCCTCCATCTCAGCTCAAGCCTCCCGCGGCCACTCGCACGCACCCTACATCACCTTTGACCAAAACGCGGAATTCTCATAAGCAGGACACCAGAATTCCACATGCGCACAGACAGCAGCCTCACACACTCACCCCAAAACTCACACAGACAGTCACCTTTGCGCCCGCACGAGAGACAATACCGTTTTCTTCACCCCGAGACAGAACCCCAACCAACCCGCACCTCTTCTAACCCTAACCGGAACTGCGCGTCTCCCTGACCCTCTAACCGGTCCGTATACCCGCTCACAGGCCTCCGACACAGACACGCGCACTTCTGAGAACGGCCCTCAACGCATACATCGCCTTGAACGACATAAAAGCAACCGCACCATTCTCCTCCATTCGCACCGACACATAGTATCACCACAAAGCCCCCTCCTTCCTGAATCACATTTCAAAATCCTCATCTGCATCGCACCACTCCCTCAGCCCGTCAGAGCCTCACGAACCCGAGCCGCGCCGCAAACTCACTCGCATCTCACTCGCCCGTTCTCGCACATAGTATCCTCAGAAAGCCCTCCTCTTTCTGAATCAGAATATAAAACCCTCTTCTCATTCGCACTCACACACAGCTCGCAGCAGCACCACGACCGATCGCCGCACACTCAACTTAATAATCACTCGCCCGTTCCCGCACATAGTATCATCAGAAAGCCCTCTTCTTTCTGAATCAGAATATAAAACCCTCATCTCAATCGCACTCATCCCCGGCCCGTGAGAGCGATGCGAACGCGCGCCGCACGAGAAAAGTAAATACCTCACCGCAGCTCCCGCATAGGGTATCACCGCGACGGCCTCATTTTTCTGATTCAGAATATAAAACCCTCATCTCACACAATCGCAAACTCGGCCCACAACAGCCCCGCCTTCACGTTCCTCCGCACGCACCCTCCGCAGAGTCACCCGGACATCCCCGCCACTCGCCTCAACTCTCATCACAGCTCATACTCATCCCTCCGTCCATCGCACACACCCTCCACTTCCGACGGACACCGACAAGCCGACGAGAGCAAGAAACACCCACTCGGACACGTTGCGCATGAAAGAAAGTGAACGCTCACAGACACCCTCGCCTCTGCTGTCATCACCCATTCTCACACACCCACCCAGATCATCCTCCATCTCAGCTCAAGCCTCCCGCGGCCACTCGCACGCACCCTACATCACCTTTGACCAAAACGCGGAATTCTCATAAGCAGGACACCAGAATTCCACATGCGCACAGACAGCAGCCTCACACACTCACCCCAAAACTCACACAGACAGTCACCTTTGCGCCCGCACGAGAGACAATACCGTTTTCTTCACCCCGAGACAGAACCCCAACCAACCCGCACCTCTTCTAACCCTAACCGGAACTGCGCGTCTCCCTGACCCTCTAACCGGTCCGTATACCCGCTCACAGGCCTCCGACACAGACACGCGCCTTCTGAGAACGGCCCTCAACGCATACATCGCCTTGAAACGACATAAAAAGCAAACCGCACCATTCTCCTCCATTCGCACCGACACATAGTATCACCACAAAGCCCCCTCCTTCCTGAATCACATTTCAAAATCCTCATCTGCATCGCACACTCCCTCAGCCCGTCAGAGCCTCACGAACCCGAGCCGCGCCGCAAACTCACTCGCATCTCACTCGCCCGTTCTCGCACATAGTATCCTCAGAAAGCCCTCCTCTTTCTGAATCAGAATATAAAACCCTCTTCTCATTCGCACTCACACACAGCTCGCAGCAGCACCACGACCGATCGCCGCACACTCAACTTAATAATCACTCGCCCGTTCCCGCACATAGTATCATCAGAAAGCCCTCTTCTTTCTGAATCAGAATATAAAACCCTCATCTCAATCGCACTCATCCCCGGCCCGTGAGAGCGATGCGAACGCGCGCCGCACGAGAAAAGTAAATACCTCACCGCAGCTCCCGCATAGGGTATCACCGCGACGGCCTCATTTTTCTGATTCAGAATATAAAACCCTCATCTCACACAATCGCAAACTCGGCCCACAACAGCCCCGCCTTCACGTTCCTCCGCACGCACCCTCCGCAGAGTCACCCGGACATCCCCGCCACTCGCCTCAACTCTCATCACAGCTCATACTCATCCCTCCGTCCATCGCACACACCCTCCACTTCCGACGGACACCGACAAGCCGACGAGAGCAAGAAACACCCACTCGGACACGTTGCGCATGAAAGAAAGTGAACGCTCACAGACACCCTCGCCTCTGCTGTCATCACCCATTCTCACACACCCACCCAGATCATCCTCCATCTCAGCTCAAGCCTCCCGCGGCCACTCGCACGCACCCTACATCACCTTTGACCAAAACGCGGAATTCTCATAAGCAGGACACCAGAATTCCACATGCGCACAGACAGCAGCCTCACACACTCACCCCAAAACTCACACAGACAGTCACCTTTGCGCCCGCACGAGAGACAATACCGTTTTCTTCACCCCGAGACAGAACCCCAACCAACCCGCACCTCTTCTAACCCTAACCGGAACTGCGCGTCTCCCTGACCCTCTAACCGGTCCGTATACCCGCTCACAGGCCTCCGACACAGACACGCGCCTTCTGAGAACGGCCCTCAACGCATACATCGCCTTGAAACGACATAAAAAGCAAACCGCACCATTCTCCTCCATTCGCACCGACACATAGTATCACCACAAAGCCCCCTCCTTCCTGAATCACATTTCAAAATCCTCATCTGCATCGCACACTCCCTCAGCCCGTCAGAGCCTCACGAACCCGAGCCGCGCCGCAAACTCACTCGCATCTCACTCGCCCGTTCTCGCACATAGTATCCTCAGAAAGCCCTCCTCTTTCTGAATCAGAATATAAAACCCTCTTCTCATTCGCACTCACACACAGCTCGCAGCAGCACCACGACCGATCGCCGCACACTCAACTTAATAATCACTCGCCCGTTCCCGCACATAGTATCATCAGAAAGCCCTCTTCTTTCTGAATCAGAATATAAAACCCTCATCTCAATCGCACTCATCCCCGGCCCGTGAGAGCGATGCGAACGCGCGCCGCACGAGAAAAGTAAATACCTCACCGCAGCTCCCGCATAGGGTATCACCGCGACGGCCTCATTTTTCTGATTCAGAATATAAAACCCTCATCTCACACAATCGCAAACTCGGCCCACAACAGCCCCGCCTTCACGTTCCTCCGCACGCACCCTCCGCAGAGTCACCCGGACATCCCCGCCACTCGCCTCAACTCTCATCACAGCTCATACTCATCCCTCCGTCCATCGCACACACCCTCCACTTCCGACGGACACCGACAAGCCGACGAGAGCAAGAAACACCCACTCGGACACGTTGCGCATGAAAGAAAGTGAACGCTCACAGACACCCTCGCCTCTGCTGTCATCACCCATTCTCACACACCCACCCAGATCATCCTCCATCTCAGCTCAAGCCTCCCGCGGCCACTCGCACGCACCCTACATCACCTTTGACCAAAACGCGGAATTCTCATAAGCAGGACACCAGAATTCCACATGCGCACAGACAGCAGCCTCACACACTCACCCCAAAACTCACACAGACAGTCACCTTTGCGCCCGCACGAGAGACAATACCGTTTTCTTCACCCCGAGACAGAACCCCAACCAACCCGCACCTCTTCTAACCCTAACCGGAACTGCGCGTCTCCCTGACCCTCTAACCGGTCCGTATACCCGCTCACAGGCCTCCGACACAGACACGCGCCTTCTGAGAACGGCCCTCAACGCATACATCGCCTTGAAACGACATAAAAAGCAAACCGCACCATTCTCCTCCATTCGCACCGACACATAGTATCACCACAAAGCCCCCTCCTTCCTGAATCACATTTCAAAATCCTCATCTGCATCGCACACTCCCTCAGCCCGTCAGAGCCTCACGAACCCGAGCCGCGCCGCAAACTCACTCGCATCTCACTCGCCCGTTCTCGCACATAGTATCCTCAGAAAGCCCTCCTCTTTCTGAATCAGAATATAAAACCCTCTTCTCATTCGCACTCACACACAGCTCGCAGCAGCACCACGACCGATCGCCGCACACTCAACTTAATAATCACTCGCCCGTTCCCGCACATAGTATCATCAGAAAGCCCTCTTCTTTCTGAATCAGAATATAAAACCCTCATCTCAATCGCACTCATCCCCGGCCCGTGAGAGCGATGCGAACGCGCGCCGCACGAGAAAAGTAAATACCTCACCGCAGCTCCCGCATAGGGTATCACCGCGACGGCCTCATTTTTCTGATTCAGAATATAAAACCCTCATCTCACACAATCGCAAACTCGGCCCACAACAGCCCCGCCTTCACGTTCCTCCGCACGCACCCTCCGCAGAGTCACCCGGACATCCCCGCCACTCGCCTCAACTCTCATCACAGCTCATACTCATCCCTCCGTCCATCGCACACACCCTCCACTTCCGACGGACACCGACAAGCCGACGAGAGCAAGAAACACCCACTCGGACACGTTGCGCATGAAAGAAAGTGAACGCTCACAGACACCCTCGCCTCTGCTGTCATCACCCATTCTCACACACCCACCCAGATCATCCTCCATCTCAGCTCAAGCCTCCCGCGGCCACTCGCACGCACCCTACATCACCTTTGACCAAAACGCGGAATTCTCATAAGCAGGACACCAGAATTCCACATGCGCACAGACAGCAGCCTCACACACTCACCCCAAAACTCACACAGACAGTCACCTTTGCGCCCGCACGAGAGACAATACCGTTTTCTTCACCCCGAGACAGAACCCCAACCAACCCGCACCTCTTCTAACCCTAACCGGAACTGCGCGTCTCCCTGACCCTCTAACCGGTCCGTATACCCGCTCACAGGCCTCCGACACAGACACGCGCCTTCTGAGAACGGCCCTCAACGCATACATCGCCTTGAAACGACATAAAAAGCAAACCGCACCATTCTCCTCCATTCGCACCGACACATAGTATCACCACAAAGCCCCCTCCTTCCTGAATCACATTTCAAAATCCTCATCTGCATCGCACACTCCCTCAGCCCGTCAGAGCCTCACGAACCCGAGCCGCGCCGCAAACTCACTCGCATCTCACTCGCCCGTTCTCGCACATAGTATCCTCAGAAAGCCCTCCTCTTTCTGAATCAGAATATAAAACCCTCTTCTCATTCGCACTCACACACAGCTCGCAGCAGCACCACGACCGATCGCCGCACACTCAACTTAATAATCACTCGCCCGTTCCCGCACATAGTATCATCAGAAAGCCCTCTTCTTTCTGAATCAGAATATAAAACCCTCATCTCAATCGCACTCATCCCCGGCCCGTGAGAGCGATGCGAACGCGCGCCGCACGAGAAAAGTAAATACCTCACCGCAGCTCCCGCATAGGGTATCACCGCGACGGCCTCATTTTTCTGATTCAGAATATAAAACCCTCATCTCACACAATCGCAAACTCGGCCCACAACAGCCCCGCCTTCACGTTCCTCCGCACGCACCCTCCGCAGAGTCACCCGGACATCCCCGCCACTCGCCTCAACTCTCATCACAGCTCATACTCATCCCTCCGTCCATCGCACACACCCTCCACTTCCGACGGACACCGACAAGCCGACGAGAGCAAGAAACACCCACTCGGACACGTTGCGCATGAAAGAAAGTGAACGCTCACAGACACCCTCGCCTCTGCTGTCATCACCCATTCTCACACACCCACCCAGATCATCCTCCATCTCAGCTCAAGCCTCCCGCGGCCACTCGCACGCACCCTACATCACCTTTGACCAAAACGCGGAATTCTCATAAGCAGGACACCAGAATTCCACATGCGCACAGACAGCAGCCTCACACACTCACCCCAAAACTCACACAGACAGTCACCTTTGCGCCCGCACGAGAGACAATACCGTTTTCTTCACCCCGAGACAGAACCCCAACCAACCCGCACCTCTTCTAACCCTAACCGGAACTGCGCGTCTCCCTGACCCTCTAACCGGTCCGTATACCCGCTCACAGGCCTCCGACACAGACACGCGCCTTCTGAGAACGGCCCTCAACGCATACATCGCCTTGAAACGACATAAAAAGCAAACCGCACCATTCTCCTCCATTCGCACCGACACATAGTATCACCACAAAGCCCCCTCCTTCCTGAATCACATTTCAAAATCCTCATCTGCATCGCACACTCCCTCAGCCCGTCAGAGCCTCACGAACCCGAGCCGCGCCGCAAACTCACTCGCATCTCACTCGCCCGTTCTCGCACATAGTATCCTCAGAAAGCCCTCCTCTTTCTGAATCAGAATATAAAACCCTCTTCTCATTCGCACTCACACACAGCTCGCAGCAGCACCACGACCGATCGCCGCACACTCAACTTAATAATCACTCGCCCGTTCCCGCACATAGTATCATCAGAAAGCCCTCTTCTTTCTGAATCAGAATATAAAACCCTCATCTCAATCGCACTCATCCCCGGCCCGTGAGAGCGATGCGAACGCGCGCCGCACGAGAAAAGTAAATACCTCACCGCAGCTCCCGCATAGGGTATCACCGCGACGGCCTCATTTTTCTGATTCAGAATATAAAACCCTCATCTCACACAATCGCAAACTCGGCCCACAACAGCCCCGCCTTCACGTTCCTCCGCACGCACCCTCCGCAGAGTCACCCGGACATCCCCGCCACTCGCCTCAACTCTCATCACAGCTCATACTCATCCCTCCGTCCATCGCACACACCCTCCACTTCCGACGGACACCGACAAGCCGACGAGAGCAAGAAACACCCACTCGGACACGTTGCGCATGAAAGAAAGTGAACGCTCACAGACACCCTCGCCTCTGCTGTCATCACCCATTCTCACACACCCACCCAGATCATCCTCCATCTCAGCTCAAGCCTCCCGCGGCCACTCGCACGCACCCTACATCACCTTTGACCAAAACGCGGAATTCTCATAAGCAGGACACCAGAATTCCACATGCGCACAGACAGCAGCCTCACACACTCACCCCAAAACTCACACAGACAGTCACCTTTGCGCCCGCACGAGAGACAATACCGTTTTCTTCACCCCGAGACAGAACCCCAACCAACCCGCACCTCTTCTAACCCTAACCGGAACTGCGCGTCTCCCTGACCCTCTAACCGGTCCGTATACCCGCTCACAGGCCTCCGACACAGACACGCGCCTTCTGAGAACGGCCCTCAACGCATACATCGCCTTGAAACGACATAAAAAGCAAACCGCACCATTCTCCTCCATTCGCACCGACACATAGTATCACCACAAAGCCCCCTCCTTCCTGAATCACATTTCAAAATCCTCATCTGCATCGCACACTCCCTCAGCCCGTCAGAGCCTCACGAACCCGAGCCGCGCCGCAAACTCACTCGCATCTCACTCGCCCGTTCTCGCACATAGTATCCTCAGAAAGCCCTCCTCTTTCTGAATCAGAATATAAAACCCTCTTCTCATTCGCACTCACACACAGCTCGCAGCAGCACCACGACCGATCGCCGCACACTCAACTTAATAATCACTCGCCCGTTCCCGCACATAGTATCATCAGAAAGCCCTCTTCTTTCTGAATCAGAATATAAAACCCTCATCTCAATCGCACTCATCCCCGGCCCGTGAGAGCGATGCGAACGCGCGCCGCACGAGAAAAGTAAATACCTCACCGCAGCTCCCGCATAGGGTATCACCGCGACGGCCTCATTTTTCTGATTCAGAATATAAAACCCTCATCTCACACAATCGCAAACTCGGCCCACAACAGCCCCGCCTTCACGTTCCTCCGCACGCACCCTCCGCAGAGTCACCCGGACATCCCCGCCACTCGCCTCAACTCTCATCACAGCTCATACTCATCCCTCCGTCCATCGCACACACCCTCCACTTCCGACGGACACCGACAAGCCGACGAGAGCAAGAAACACCCACTCGGACACGTTGCGCATGAAAGAAAGTGAACGCTCACAGACACCCTCGCCTCTGCTGTCATCACCCATTCTCACACACCCACCCAGATCATCCTCCATCTCAGCTCAAGCCTCCCGCGGCCACTCGCACGCACCCTACATCACCTTTGACCAAAACGCGGAATTCTCATAAGCAGGACACCAGAATTCCACATGCGCACAGACAGCAGCCTCACACACTCACCCCAAAACTCACACAGACAGTCACCTTTGCGCCCGCACGAGAGACAATACCGTTTTCTTCACCCCGAGACAGAACCCCAACCAACCCGCACCTCTTCTAACCCTAACCGGAACTGCGCGTCTCCCTGACCCTCTAACCGGTCCGTATACCCGCTCACAGGCCTCCGACACAGACACGCGCCTTCTGAGAACGGCCCTCAACGCATACATCGCCTTGAAACGACATAAAAAGCAAACCGCACCATTCTCCTCCATTCGCACCGACACATAGTATCACCACAAAGCCCCCTCCTTCCTGAATCACATTTCAAAATCCTCATCTGCATCGCACACTCCCTCAGCCCGTCAGAGCCTCACGAACCCGAGCCGCGCCGCAAACTCACTCGCATCTCACTCGCCCGTTCTCGCACATAGTATCCTCAGAAAGCCCTCCTCTTTCTGAATCAGAATATAAAACCCTCTTCTCATTCGCACTCACACACAGCTCGCAGCAGCACCACGACCGATCGCCGCACACTCAACTTAATAATCACTCGCCCGTTCCCGCACATAGTATCATCAGAAAGCCCTCTTCTTTCTGAATCAGAATATAAAACCCTCATCTCAATCGCACTCATCCCCGGCCCGTGAGAGCGATGCGAACGCGCGCCGCACGAGAAAAGTAAATACCTCACCGCAGCTCCCGCATAGGGTATCACCGCGACGGCCTCATTTTTCTGATTCAGAATATAAAACCCTCATCTCACACAATCGCAAACTCGGCCCACAACAGCCCCGCCTTCACGTTCCTCCGCACGCACCCTCCGCAGAGTCACCCGGACATCCCCGCCACTCGCCTCAACTCTCATCACAGCTCATACTCATCCCTCCGTCCATCGCACACACCCTCCACTTCCGACGGACACCGACAAGCCGACGAGAGCAAGAAACACCCACTCGGACACGTTGCGCATGAAAGAAAGTGAACGCTCACAGACACCCTCGCCTCTGCTGTCATCACCCATTCTCACACACCCACCCAGATCATCCTCCATCTCAGCTCAAGCCTCCCGCGGCCACTCGCACGCACCCTACATCACCTTTGACCAAAACGCGGAATTCTCATAAGCAGGACACCAGAATTCCACATGCGCACAGACAGCAGCCTCACACACTCACCCCAAAACTCACACAGACAGTCACCTTTGCGCCCGCACGAGAGACAATACCGTTTTCTTCACCCCGAGACAGAACCCCAACCAACCCGCACCTCTTCTAACCCTAACCGGAACTGCGCGTCTCCCTGACCCTCTAACCGGTCCGTATACCCGCTCACAGGCCTCCGACACAGACACGCGCCTTCTGAGAACGGCCCTCAACGCATACATCGCCTTGAAACGACATAAAAAGCAAACCGCACCATTCTCCTCCATTCGCACCGACACATAGTATCACCACAAAGCCCCCTCCTTCCTGAATCACATTTCAAAATCCTCATCTGCATCGCACACTCCCTCAGCCCGTCAGAGCCTCACGAACCCGAGCCGCGCCGCAAACTCACTCGCATCTCACTCGCCCGTTCTCGCACATAGTATCCTCAGAAAGCCCTCCTCTTTCTGAATCAGAATATAAAACCCTCTTCTCATTCGCACTCACACACAGCTCGCAGCAGCACCACGACCGATCGCCGCACACTCAACTTAATAATCACTCGCCCGTTCCCGCACATAGTATCATCAGAAAGCCCTCTTCTTTCTGAATCAGAATATAAAACCCTCATCTCAATCGCACTCATCCCCGGCCCGTGAGAGCGATGCGAACGCGCGCCGCACGAGAAAAGTAAATACCTCACCGCAGCTCCCGCATAGGGTATCACCGCGACGGCCTCATTTTTCTGATTCAGAATATAAAACCCTCATCTCACACAATCGCAAACTCGGCCCACAACAGCCCCGCCTTCACGTTCCTCCGCACGCACCCTCCGCAGAGTCACCCGGACATCCCCGCCACTCGCCTCAACTCTCATCACAGCTCATACTCATCCCTCCGTCCATCGCACACACCCTCCACTTCCGACGGACACCGACAAGCCGACGAGAGCAAGAAACACCCACTCGGACACGTTGCGCATGAAAGAAAGTGAACGCTCACAGACACCCTCGCCTCTGCTGTCATCACCCATTCTCACACACCCACCCAGATCATCCTCCATCTCAGCTCAAGCCTCCCGCGGCCACTCGCACGCACCCTACATCACCTTTGACCAAAACGCGGAATTCTCATAAGCAGGACACCAGAATTCCACATGCGCACAGACAGCAGCCTCACACACTCACCCCAAAACTCACACAGACAGTCACCTTTGCGCCCGCACGAGAGACAATACCGTTTTCTTCACCCCGAGACAGAACCCCAACCAACCCGCACCTCTTCTAACCCTAACCGGAACTGCGCGTCTCCCTGACCCTCTAACCGGTCCGTATACCCGCTCACAGGCCTCCGACACAGACACGCGCCTTCTGAGAACGGCCCTCAACGCATACATCGCCTTGAAACGACATAAAAAGCAAACCGCACCATTCTCCTCCATTCGCACCGACACATAGTATCACCACAAAGCCCCCTCCTTCCTGAATCACATTTCAAAATCCTCATCTGCATCGCACACTCCCTCAGCCCGTCAGAGCCTCACGAACCCGAGCCGCGCCGCAAACTCACTCGCATCTCACTCGCCCGTTCTCGCACATAGTATCCTCAGAAAGCCCTCCTCTTTCTGAATCAGAATATAAAACCCTCTTCTCATTCGCACTCACACACAGCTCGCAGCAGCACCACGACCGATCGCCGCACACTCAACTTAATAATCACTCGCCCGTTCCCGCACATAGTATCATCAGAAAGCCCTCTTCTTTCTGAATCAGAATATAAAACCCTCATCTCAATCGCACTCATCCCCGGCCCGTGAGAGCGATGCGAACGCGCGCCGCACGAGAAAAGTAAATACCTCACCGCAGCTCCCGCATAGGGTATCACCGCGACGGCCTCATTTTTCTGATTCAGAATATAAAACCCTCATCTCACACAATCGCAAACTCGGCCCACAACAGCCCCGCCTTCACGTTCCTCCGCACGCACCCTCCGCAGAGTCACCCGGACATCCCCGCCACTCGCCTCAACTCTCATCACAGCTCATACTCATCCCTCCGTCCATCGCACACACCCTCCACTTCCGACGGACACCGACAAGCCGACGAGAGCAAGAAACACCCACTCGGACACGTTGCGCATGAAAGAAAGTGAACGCTCACAGACACCCTCGCCTCTGCTGTCATCACCCATTCTCACACACCCACCCAGATCATCCTCCATCTCAGCTCAAGCCTCCCGCGGCCACTCGCACGCACCCTACATCACCTTTGACCAAAACGCGGAATTCTCATAAGCAGGACACCAGAATTCCACATGCGCACAGACAGCAGCCTCACACACTCACCCCAAAACTCACACAGACAGTCACCTTTGCGCCCGCACGAGAGACAATACCGTTTTCTTCACCCCGAGACAGAACCCCAACCAACCCGCACCTCTTCTAACCCTAACCGGAACTGCGCGTCTCCCTGACCCTCTAACCGGTCCGTATACCCGCTCACAGGCCTCCGACACAGACACGCGCCTTCTGAGAACGGCCCTCAACGCATACATCGCCTTGAAACGACATAAAAAGCAAACCGCACCATTCTCCTCCATTCGCACCGACACATAGTATCACCACAAAGCCCCCTCCTTCCTGAATCACATTTCAAAATCCTCATCTGCATCGCACACTCCCTCAGCCCGTCAGAGCCTCACGAACCCGAGCCGCGCCGCAAACTCACTCGCATCTCACTCGCCCGTTCTCGCACATAGTATCCTCAGAAAGCCCTCCTCTTTCTGAATCAGAATATAAAACCCTCTTCTCATTCGCACTCACACACAGCTCGCAGCAGCACCACGACCGATCGCCGCACACTCAACTTAATAATCACTCGCCCGTTCCCGCACATAGTATCATCAGAAAGCCCTCTTCTTTCTGAATCAGAATATAAAACCCTCATCTCAATCGCACTCATCCCCGGCCCGTGAGAGCGATGCGAACGCGCGCCGCACGAGAAAAGTAAATACCTCACCGCAGCTCCCGCATAGGGTATCACCGCGACGGCCTCATTTTTCTGATTCAGAATATAAAACCCTCATCTCACACAATCGCAAACTCGGCCCACAACAGCCCCGCCTTCACGTTCCTCCGCACGCACCCTCCGCAGAGTCACCCGGACATCCCCGCCACTCGCCTCAACTCTCATCACAGCTCATACTCATCCCTCCGTCCATCGCACACACCCTCCACTTCCGACGGACACCGACAAGCCGACGAGAGCAAGAAACACCCACTCGGACACGTTGCGCATGAAAGAAAGTGAACGCTCACAGACACCCTCGCCTCTGCTGTCATCACCCATTCTCACACACCCACCCAGATCATCCTCCATCTCAGCTCAAGCCTCCCGCGGCCACTCGCACGCACCCTACATCACCTTTGACCAAAACGCGGAATTCTCATAAGCAGGACACCAGAATTCCACATGCGCACAGACAGCAGCCTCACACACTCACCCCAAAACTCACACAGACAGTCACCTTTGCGCCCGCACGAGAGACAATACCGTTTTCTTCACCCCGAGACAGAACCCCAACCAACCCGCACCTCTTCTAACCCTAACCGGAACTGCGCGTCTCCCTGACCCTCTAACCGGTCCGTATACCCGCTCACAGGCCTCCGACACAGACACGCGCCTTCTGAGAACGGCCCTCAACGCATACATCGCCTTGAAACGACATAAAAAGCAAACCGCACCATTCTCCTCCATTCGCACCGACACATAGTATCACCACAAAGCCCCCTCCTTCCTGAATCACATTTCAAAATCCTCATCTGCATCGCACACTCCCTCAGCCCGTCAGAGCCTCACGAACCCGAGCCGCGCCGCAAACTCACTCGCATCTCACTCGCCCGTTCTCGCACATAGTATCCTCAGAAAGCCCTCCTCTTTCTGAATCAGAATATAAAACCCTCTTCTCATTCGCACTCACACACAGCTCGCAGCAGCACCACGACCGATCGCCGCACACTCAACTTAATAATCACTCGCCCGTTCCCGCACATAGTATCATCAGAAAGCCCTCTTCTTTCTGAATCAGAATATAAAACCCTCATCTCAATCGCACTCATCCCCGGCCCGTGAGAGCGATGCGAACGCGCGCCGCACGAGAAAAGTAAATACCTCACCGCAGCTCCCGCATAGGGTATCACCGCGACGGCCTCATTTTTCTGATTCAGAATATAAAACCCTCATCTCACACAATCGCAAACTCGGCCCACAACAGCCCCGCCTTCACGTTCCTCCGCACGCACCCTCCGCAGAGTCACCCGGACATCCCCGCCACTCGCCTCAACTCTCATCACAGCTCATACTCATCCCTCCGTCCATCGCACACACCCTCCACTTCCGACGGACACCGACAAGCCGACGAGAGCAAGAAACACCCACTCGGACACGTTGCGCATGAAAGAAAGTGAACGCTCACAGACACCCTCGCCTCTGCTGTCATCACCCATTCTCACACACCCACCCAGATCATCCTCCATCTCAGCTCAAGCCTCCCGCGGCCACTCGCACGCACCCTACATCACCTTTGACCAAAACGCGGAATTCTCATAAGCAGGACACCAGAATTCCACATGCGCACAGACAGCAGCCTCACACACTCACCCCAAAACTCACACAGACAGTCACCTTTGCGCCCGCACGAGAGACAATACCGTTTTCTTCACCCCGAGACAGAACCCCAACCAACCCGCACCTCTTCTAACCCTAACCGGAACTGCGCGTCTCCCTGACCCTCTAACCGGTCCGTATACCCGCTCACAGGCCTCCGACACAGACACGCGCCTTCTGAGAACGGCCCTCAACGCATACATCGCCTTGAAACGACATAAAAAGCAAACCGCACCATTCTCCTCCATTCGCACCGACACATAGTATCACCACAAAGCCCCCTCCTTCCTGAATCACATTTCAAAATCCTCATCTGCATCGCACACTCCCTCAGCCCGTCAGAGCCTCACGAACCCGAGCCGCGCCGCAAACTCACTCGCATCTCACTCGCCCGTTCTCGCACATAGTATCCTCAGAAAGCCCTCCTCTTTCTGAATCAGAATATAAAACCCTCTTCTCATTCGCACTCACACACAGCTCGCAGCAGCACCACGACCGATCGCCGCACACTCAACTTAATAATCACTCGCCCGTTCCCGCACATAGTATCATCAGAAAGCCCTCTTCTTTCTGAATCAGAATATAAAACCCTCATCTCAATCGCACTCATCCCCGGCCCGTGAGAGCGATGCGAACGCGCGCCGCACGAGAAAAGTAAATACCTCACCGCAGCTCCCGCATAGGGTATCACCGCGACGGCCTCATTTTTCTGATTCAGAATATAAAACCCTCATCTCACACAATCGCAAACTCGGCCCACAACAGCCCCGCCTTCACGTTCCTCCGCACGCACCCTCCGCAGAGTCACCCGGACATCCCCGCCACTCGCCTCAACTCTCATCACAGCTCATACTCATCCCTCCGTCCATCGCACACACCCTCCACTTCCGACGGACACCGACAAGCCGACGAGAGCAAGAAACACCCACTCGGACACGTTGCGCATGAAAGAAAGTGAACGCTCACAGACACCCTCGCCTCTGCTGTCATCACCCATTCTCACACACCCACCCAGATCATCCTCCATCTCAGCTCAAGCCTCCCGCGGCCACTCGCACGCACCCTACATCACCTTTGACCAAAACGCGGAATTCTCATAAGCAGGACACCAGAATTCCACATGCGCACAGACAGCAGCCTCACACACTCACCCCAAAACTCACACAGACAGTCACCTTTGCGCCCGCACGAGAGACAATACCGTTTTCTTCACCCCGAGACAGAACCCCAACCAACCCGCACCTCTTCTAACCCTAACCGGAACTGCGCGTCTCCCTGACCCTCTAACCGGTCCGTATACCCGCTCACAGGCCTCCGACACAGACACGCGCCTTCTGAGAACGGCCCTCAACGCATACATCGCCTTGAAACGACATAAAAAGCAAACCGCACCATTCTCCTCCATTCGCACCGACACATAGTATCACCACAAAGCCCCCTCCTTCCTGAATCACATTTCAAAATCCTCATCTGCATCGCACACTCCCTCAGCCCGTCAGAGCCTCACGAACCCGAGCCGCGCCGCAAACTCACTCGCATCTCACTCGCCCGTTCTCGCACATAGTATCCTCAGAAAGCCCTCCTCTTTCTGAATCAGAATATAAAACCCTCTTCTCATTCGCACTCACACACAGCTCGCAGCAGCACCACGACCGATCGCCGCACACTCAACTTAATAATCACTCGCCCGTTCCCGCACATAGTATCATCAGAAAGCCCTCTTCTTTCTGAATCAGAATATAAAACCCTCATCTCAATCGCACTCATCCCCGGCCCGTGAGAGCGATGCGAACGCGCGCCGCACGAGAAAAGTAAATACCTCACCGCAGCTCCCGCATAGGGTATCACCGCGACGGCCTCATTTTTCTGATTCAGAATATAAAACCCTCATCTCACACAATCGCAAACTCGGCCCACAACAGCCCCGCCTTCACGTTCCTCCGCACGCACCCTCCGCAGAGTCACCCGGACATCCCCGCCACTCGCCTCAACTCTCATCACAGCTCATACTCATCCCTCCGTCCATCGCACACACCCTCCACTTCCGACGGACACCGACAAGCCGACGAGAGCAAGAAACACCCACTCGGACACGTTGCGCATGAAAGAAAGTGAACGCTCACAGACACCCTCGCCTCTGCTGTCATCACCCATTCTCACACACCCACCCAGATCATCCTCCATCTCAGCTCAAGCCTCCCGCGGCCACTCGCACGCACCCTACATCACCTTTGACCAAAACGCGGAATTCTCATAAGCAGGACACCAGAATTCCACATGCGCACAGACAGCAGCCTCACACACTCACCCCAAAACTCACACAGACAGTCACCTTTGCGCCCGCACGAGAGACAATACCGTTTTCTTCACCCCGAGACAGAACCCCAACCAACCCGCACCTCTTCTAACCCTAACCGGAACTGCGCGTCTCCCTGACCCTCTAACCGGTCCGTATACCCGCTCACAGGCCTCCGACACAGACACGCGCCTTCTGAGAACGGCCCTCAACGCATACATCGCCTTGAAACGACATAAAAAGCAAACCGCACCATTCTCCTCCATTCGCACCGACACATAGTATCACCACAAAGCCCCCTCCTTCCTGAATCACATTTCAAAATCCTCATCTGCATCGCACACTCCCTCAGCCCGTCAGAGCCTCACGAACCCGAGCCGCGCCGCAAACTCACTCGCATCTCACTCGCCCGTTCTCGCACATAGTATCCTCAGAAAGCCCTCCTCTTTCTGAATCAGAATATAAAACCCTCTTCTCATTCGCACTCACACACAGCTCGCAGCAGCACCACGACCGATCGCCGCACACTCAACTTAATAATCACTCGCCCGTTCCCGCACATAGTATCATCAGAAAGCCCTCTTCTTTCTGAATCAGAATATAAAACCCTCATCTCAATCGCACTCATCCCCGGCCCGTGAGAGCGATGCGAACGCGCGCCGCACGAGAAAAGTAAATACCTCACCGCAGCTCCCGCATAGGGTATCACCGCGACGGCCTCATTTTTCTGATTCAGAATATAAAACCCTCATCTCACACAATCGCAAACTCGGCCCACAACAGCCCCGCCTTCACGTTCCTCCGCACGCACCCTCCGCAGAGTCACCCGGACATCCCCGCCACTCGCCTCAACTCTCATCACAGCTCATACTCATCCCTCCGTCCATCGCACACACCCTCCACTTCCGACGGACACCGACAAGCCGACGAGAGCAAGAAACACCCACTCGGACACGTTGCGCATGAAAGAAAGTGAACGCTCACAGACACCCTCGCCTCTGCTGTCATCACCCATTCTCACACACCCACCCAGATCATCCTCCATCTCAGCTCAAGCCTCCCGCGGCCACTCGCACGCACCCTACATCACCTTTGACCAAAACGCGGAATTCTCATAAGCAGGACACCAGAATTCCACATGCGCACAGACAGCAGCCTCACACACTCACCCCAAAACTCACACAGACAGTCACCTTTGCGCCCGCACGAGAGACAATACCGTTTTCTTCACCCCGAGACAGAACCCCAACCAACCCGCACCTCTTCTAACCCTAACCGGAACTGCGCGTCTCCCTGACCCTCTAACCGGTCCGTATACCCGCTCACAGGCCTCCGACACAGACACGCGCCTTCTGAGAACGGCCTCAACGCATACATCGCCTTGAAACGACATAAAAAGCAAACCGCACCATTCTCCTCCATCGCAGACACATAGTATCACCACAAAGCCCCCTCCTTCCTGAATCACATTTCAAAATCCTCATCTGCATCGCACACTCCCTCAGCCCCGTCAGAGCCTCACGAACCCGAGCCGCGCCGCAAACTCACTCGCATCTCACTCGCCCGTTCTCGCACATAGTATCCTCAGAAAGCCCCTCTCTTTCTGAATCAGAATATAAAACCCTCTTCTCATTCGCACTCACACACAGCTCGCAGCAGCACCACGACCGATCGCCGCACACTCAACTTAATAATCACTCGCCCGTTCCCGCACATAGTATCATCAGAAAGCCCTCTTCTTTCTGAATCAGAATATAAAACCCTCATCTCAATCGCACTCATCCCCGGCCCGTGAGAGCGATGCGAACGCGCGCCGCACGAGAAAAGTAAATACCTCACCGCAGCTCCCGCATAGGGTATCACCGCGACGGCCTCATTTTTCTGATTCAGAATATAAAACCCTCATCTCACACAATCGCAAACTCGGCCCACAACAGCCCCGCCTTCACGTTCCTCCGCACGCACCCTCCGCAGAGTCACCCGGACATCCCCGCCACTCGCCTCAACTCTCATCACAGCTCATACTCATCCCTCCGTCCATCGCACACACCCTCCACTTCCGACGGACACCGACAAGCCGACGAGAGCAAGAAAAACCCACTCGGACACGTTGCGCATGAAAGAAAGTGAACGCTCACAGACACCCTCGCCTCTGCTGTCATCACCCATCACACACCCACCCAGATCATCCTCCATCTCAGCTCAAGCCTCCCGCGGCCACTCGCACGCACCCTACATCACCTTTGACCAAAACGCGGAATTCTCATAAGCAGGACACCAGAATTCCACATGCGCACAGACAGCAGCCTCACACACTCACCCCAAAACTCACACAGACAGTCACCTTTGCGCCCGCACGAGAGACAATACCGTTTTCTTCACCCCGAGACAGAACCCCAACCAACCCGCACCTCTTCTAACCCTAACCGGAACTGCGCGTCTCCCTGACCCTCTAACCGGTCCGTATACCCGCTCACAGGCCTCCGACACAGACACGCGCCTTCTGAGAACGGCCCTCAACGCATACATCGCCTTGAAACGACATAAAAAGCAAACCGCACCATTCTCCTCCATTCGCACCGACACATAGTATCACCACAAAGCCCCCTCCTTCCTGAATCACATTTCAAAATCCTCATCTGCATCGCACACTCCCTCAGCCCGTCAGAGCCTCACGAACCCGAGCCGCGCCGCAAACTCACTCGCATCTCACTCGCCCGTTCTCGCACATAGTATCCTCAGAAAGCCCTCCTCTTTCTGAATCAGAATATAAAACCCTCTTCTCATTCGCACTCACACACAGCTCGCAGCAGCACCACGACCGATCGCCGCACACTCAACTTAATAATCACTCGCCCGTTCCCGCACATAGTATCATCAGAAAGCCCTCTTCTTTCTGAATCAGAATATAAAACCCTCATCTCAATCGCACTCATCCCCGGCCCGTGAGAGCGATGCAAACGCGCGCCGCACGAGAAAAGTAAATACCTCACCGCAGCTCCCGCATAGGGTATCACCGCGACGGCCTCATTTTTCTGATTCAGAATATAAAACCCTCATCTCACACAATCGCAAACTCGGCCCACAACAGCCCCGCCTTCACGTTCCTCCGCACGCACCCTCCGCAGAGTCACCCGGACATCCCCGCCACTCGCCTCAACTCTCATCACAGCTCATACTCATCCCTCCGTCCATCGCACACACCCTCCACTTCCGACGGACACCGACAAGCCGACGAGAGCAAGAAACACCCACTCGGACACGTTGTGAGATAGATAGTGAACGCTCACAGACACCCTCGCCTCTGCTGTCATCACCCATTCTCACACACCCACCCAGATCATCCTCCATCTCAGCTCAAGCCTCCCGCGGCCACTCGCACGCACCCTACATCACCTTTGACCAAAACGCGGAATTCTCATAAGCAGGACACCAGAATTCCACATGCGCACAGACAGCAGCCTCACACACTCACCCCAAAACTCACACAGACAGTCACCTTTGCGCCCGCACGAGAGACAATACCGTTTTCTTCACCCCGAGACAGAACCCCAACCAACCCGCACCTCTTCTAACCCTAACCGGAACTGCGCGTCTCCCTGACCCTCTAACCGGTCCGTATACCCGCTCACAGGCCTCCGACACAGACACGCGCCTTCTGAGAACGGCCCTCAACGCATACATCGCCTTGAAACGACATAAAAAGCAAACCGCACCATTCTCCTCCATTCGCACCGACACATAGTATCACCACAAAGCCCCCTCCTTCCTGAATCACATTTCAAAATCCTCATCTGCATCGCACACTCCCTCAGCCCGTCAGAGCCTCACGAACCCGAGCCGCGCCGCAAACTCACTCGCATCTCACTCGCCCGTTCTTGCACATAGTATCCTCAGAAAGCCCTCCTCTTTCTGAATCAGAATATAAAACCCTCTTCTCATTCGCACTCACACACAGCTCGCAGCAGCACCACGACCGATCGCCGCACACTCAACTTAATAATCACTCGCCCGTTCCCGCACATAGTATCATCAGAAAGCCCTCTTCTTTCTGAATCAGAATATAAAACCCTCATCTCAATCGCACTCATCCCCGGCCCGTGAGAGCGATGCGAACGCGCGCCGCACGAGAAAGGTAAATACCTCACCGCAGCTCCCGCATAGGGTATCACCGCGACGGCCTCATTTTTCTGATTCAGAATATAAAACCCTCATCTCACACAATCGCAAACTCGGCCCACAACAGCCCCGCCTTCACGTTCCTCCGCACGCACCCTCCGCAGAGTCACCCGGACATCCCCGCCACTCGCCTCAACTCTCATCACAGCTCATACTCATCCCTCCGTCCATCGCACACACCCTCCACTTCCGACGGACACCGACAAGCCGACGAGAGCAAGAAACACCCACTCGGACACGTTGCGCATGAAAGAAAGTGAACGCTCACAGACACCCTCGCCTCTGCTGTCATCACCCATTCTCACACACCCACCCAGATCATCCTCCATCTCAGCTCAAGCCTCCCGCGGCCACTCGCACGCACCCTACATCACCTTTGACCAAAACGCGGAATTCTCATAAGCAGGACACCAGAATTCCACATGCGCACAGACAGCAGCCTCACACACTCACCCCAAAACTCACACAGACAGTCACCTTTGCGCCCGCACGAGAGACAATACCGTTTTCTTCACCCCGAGACAGAACCCCAACCAACCCGCACCTCTTCTAACCCTAACCGGAACTGCGCGTCTCCCTGACCCTCTAACCGGTCCGTATACCCGCTCACAGGCCTCCGACACAGACACGCGCCTTCTGAGAACGGCCCTCAACGCATACATCGCCTTGAAACGACATAAAAAGCAAACCGCACCATTCTCCTCCATTCGCACCGACACATAGTATCACCACAAAGCCCCCTCCTTCCTGAATCACATTTCAAAATCCTCATCTGCATTGCACACTCCCTCAGCCCGTCAGAGCCTCACGAACCCGAGCCGCGCCGCAAACTCACTCGCATCTCACTCGCCCGTTCTCGCACATAGTATCCTCAGAAAGCCCTCCTCTTTCTGAATCAGAATATAAAACCCTCTTCTCATTCGCACTCACACACAGCTCGCAGCAGCACCACGACCGATCGCCGCACACTCAACTTAATAATCACTCGCCCGTTCCCGCACATAGTATCATCAGAAAGCCCTCTTCTTTCTGAATCAGAATATAAAACCCTCATCTCAATCGCACTCATCCCCGCCCGTGAGAGCGATGCGAACGCGCGCCGCACGAGAAAAGTAAATACCTCACCGCAGCTCCCGCATAGGGTATCACCGCGACGGCCTCATTTTTCTGATTCAGAATATAAAACCCTCATCTCACACAATCGCAAACTCGGCCCACAACAGCCCCGCCTTCACGTTCCTCCGCACGCACCCTCCGCAGAGTCACCCGGACATCCCCGCCACTCGCCTCAACTCTCATCACAGCTCATACTCATCCCTCCGTCCATCGCACACACCCTCCACTTCCGACGGACACCGACAAGCCGACGAGAGCAAGAAACACCCACTCGGACACGTTGCGCATGAAAGAAAGTGAACGCTCACAGACACCCTCGCCTCTGCTGTCATCACCCATTCTCACACACCCACCCAGATCATCCTCCATCTCAGCTCAAGCCTCCCGCGGCCACTCGCACGCACCCTACATCACCTTTGACCAAAACGCGGAATTCTCATAAGCAGGACACCAGAATTCCACATGCGCACAGACAGCAGCCTCACACACTCACCCCAAAACTCACACAGACAGTCACCTTTGCGCCCGCACGAGAGACAATACCGTTTTCTTCACCCCGAGACAGAACCCCAACCAACCCGCACCTCTTCTAACCCTAACCGGAACTGCGCGTCTCCCTGACCCTCTAACCGGTCCGTATACCCGCTCACAGGCCTCCGACACAGACACGCGCCTTCTGAGAACGGCCCTCAACGCATACATCGCCTTGAAACGACATAAAAAGCAAACCGCACCATTCTCCTCCATTCGCACCGACACATAGTATCACCACAAAGCCCCTCCTTCCTGAATCACATTTCAAAATCCTCATCTGCATCGCACACCCCTCAGCCCGTCAGAGCCTCACGAACCCGAGCCGCGCCGCAAACTCACTCGCATCTCACTCGCCCGTTCTCGCACATAGTATCCTCAGAAAGCCCTCCTCTTTCTGAATCAGAAATAAAACCCTCTTCTCATTCGCACTCACACACAGCTCGCAGCAGCACCACGACGATCGCCGCACACACTCAACTTAATAATCACTCGCCCGTTCCCGCACATAGTATCATCAGAAAGCCCTCTTCTTTCTGAATCAGAATATAAAACCCTCATCTCAATCGCACTCATCCCCGGCCCGTGAGAGCGATGCGAACGCGCGCCGCACGAGAAAGTAAATACCTCACCGCAGCTCCCGCATAGGGTATCACCGCGACGGCCTCATTTTTCTGATTCAGAATATAAAACCCTCATCTCACACAATCGCAAACTCGGCCCACAACAGCCCCGCCTTCACGTTCCTCCGCACGCACCCTCCGCAGAGTCACCCGGACATCCCCGCCACTCGCCTCAACTCTCATCACAGCTCATACTCATCCCTCCGTCCATCGCACACACCCTCCACTTCCGACGGACACCGACAAGCCGACGAGAGCAAGAAACACCCACTCGGACACGTTGCGCATGAAAGAAAGTGAACGCTCACAGACACCCTCGCCTCTGCTGTCATCACCCATTCTCACACACCCACCCAGATCATCCTCCATCTCAGCTCAAGCCTCCCGCGGCCACTCGCACGCACCCTACATCACCTTTGACCAAAACGCGGAATTCTCATAAGCAGGACACCAGAATTCCACATGCGCACAGACAGCAGCCTCACACTCACCCCAAAACTCACACAGACAGTCACCTTTGCGCCCGCACGAGAGACAATACCGTTTTCTTCACCCCGAGACAGAACCCCAACCAACCCGCACCTCTTCTAACCCTAACCGGAACTGCGCGTCTCCCTGACCCTCTAACCGGTCCGTATACCCGCTCACAGGCCTCCGACACAGACACGCGCCTTCTGAGAACGGCCCTCAACGCATACATCGCCTTGAAACGACATAAAAAGCAAACCGCACCATTCTCCTCCATTCGCACCGACACATAGTATCACCACAAAGCCCCCTCCTTCCTGAATCACATTTCAAAATCCTCATCTGCATCGCACACTCCCTCAGCCCGTCAGAGCCTCACGAACCCGAGCCGCGCCGCAAACTCACTCGCATCTCACTCGCCCGTTCTCGCACATAGTATCCTCAGAAAGCCCTCCTCTTTCTGAATCAGAATATAAAACCCTCTTCTCATTCGCACTCACACACAGCTCGCAGCAGCACCACGACCGATCGCCGCACACTCAACTTAATAATCACTCGCCCGTTCCCGCACATAGTATCATCAGAAAGCCCTCTTCTTTCTGAATCAGAATATAAAACCCTCATCTCAATCGCACTCATCCCCGGCCCGTGAGAGCGATGCGAACGCGCGCCGCACGAGAAAAGTAAATACCTCACCGCAGCTCCCGCATAGGGTATCACCGCGACGGCCTCATTTTTCTGATTCAGAATATAAAACCCTCATCTCACACAATCGCAAACTCGGCCCACAACAGCCCCGCCTTCACGTTCCTCCGCACGCACCCTCCGCAGAGTCACCCGGACATCCCCGCCACTCGCCTCAACTCTCATCACAGCTCATACTCATCCCTCCGTCCATCGCACACACCCTCCACTTCCGACGGACACCGACAAGCCGACGAGAGCAAGAAACACCCACTCGGACACGTTGCGCATGAAAGAAAGTGAACGCTCACAGACACCCTCGCCTCTGCTGTCATCACCCATTCTCACACACCCACCCAGATCATCCTCCATCTCAGCTCAAGCCTCCCGCGGCCACTCGCACGCACCCTACATCACCTTTGACCAAAACGCGGAATTCTCATAAGCAGGACACCAGAATTCCACATGCGCACAGACAGCAGCCTCACACACTCACCCCAAAACTCACACAGACAGTCACCTTTGCGCCCGCACGAGAGACAATACCGTTTTCTTCACCCCGAGACAGAACCCCAACCAACCCGCACCTCTTCTAACCCTAACCGGAACTGCGCGTCTCCCTGACCCTCTAACCGGTCCGTATACCCGCTCACAGGCCTCCGACACAGACACGCGCCTTCTGAGAACGGCCCTCAACGCATACATCGCCTTGAAACGACATAAAAAGCAAACCGCACCATTCTCCTCCATTCGCACCGACACATAGTATCACCACAAAGCCCCCTCCTTCCTGAATCACATTTCAAAATCCTCATCTGCATCGCACACTCCCTCAGCCCGTCAGAGCCTCACGAACCCGAGCCGCGCCGCAAACTCACTCGCATCTCACTCGCCCGTTCTCGCACATAGTATCCTCAGAAAGCCCTCCTCTTTCTGAATCAGAATATAAAACCCTCTTCTCATTCGCACTCACACACAGCTCGCAGCAGCACCACGACCGATCGCCGCACACTCAACTTAATAATCACTCGCCCGTTCCCGCACATAGTATCATCAGAAAGCCCTCTTCTTTCTGAATCAGAATATAAAACCCTCATCTCAATCGCACTCATCCCCGGCCCGTGAGAGCGATGCGAACGCGCGCCGCACGAGAAAAGTAAATACCTCACCGCAGCTCCCGCATAGGGTATCACCGCGACGGCCTCATTTTTCTGATTCAGAATATAAAACCCTCATCTCACACAATCGCAAACTCGGCCCACAACAGCCCCGCCTTCACGTTCCTCCGCACGCACCCTCCGCAGAGTCACCCGGACATCCCCGCCACTCGCCTCAACTCTCATCACAGCTCATACTCATCCCTCCGTCCATCGCACACACCCTCCACTTCCGACGGACACCGACAAGCCGACGAGAGCAAGAAACACCCACTCGGACACGTTGCGCATGAAAGAAAGTGAACGCTCACAGACACCCTCGCCTCTGCTGTCATCACCCATTCTCACACACCCACCCAGATCATCCTCCATCTCAGCTCAAGCCTCCCGCGGCCACTCGCACGCACCCTACATCACCTTTGACCAAAACGCGGAATTCTCATAAGCAGGACACCAGAATTCCACATGCGCACAGACAGCAGCCTCACACACTCACCCCAAAACTCACACAGACAGTCACCTTTGCGCCCGCACGAGAGACAATACCGTTTTCTTCACCCCGAGACAGAACCCCAACCAACCCGCACCTCTTCTAACCCTAACCGGAACTGCGCGTCTCCCTGACCCTCTAACCGGTCCGTATACCCGCTCACAGGCCTCCGACACAGACACGCGCCTTCTGAGAACGGCCCTCAACGCATACATCGCACACTCCCTCAGCCCGTCAGAGCCTCACGAACCCGCGCCGCACACTCACTCGCATCTCACTTGCCCGTTCTCGCACATAGTGTACAGCACCCCGAACAACTGCTCAACTTTAACATCTCTCTTTGTGATTGACACAAGCAACACTATATCATATATTCGCAAGGAATTGATTGAACTGACGGCAGTAGCTGTCATGCTTAGTCGTAGTGGTACCTTCTCCTATAGTGGTCGGTGCAAGGACTCTTCACGCACAAATACTGCCTGTCCATGGACACCCAGAACCGCCCATGCTCTTCTGCTAACACGCTCGAACAAATTGACGCCTGTGCACTCCAGGAGCATGTGCTCAGGAGTCCCAAGAGCCAGGCGACAGTGTCTGCAGAGCCACACCGGCTGAACAGCGCCGTCAGCTCGGTTGTGGTGCATACCAGACAAGGAATGTCATGTGAGTCAAAGCTAAACTGGGCTCACAAATGGTCACCAGGAGCAGGTAGTGCGGCAGGACACAAGCACCACGTTTCCGTCCATTCTCGAATGGTCCGGACAGTCACGCAGTTAGTACAGGTGCGACATTGTCTCAGTTGTTGTTTACGCGGCAGAGTTCACTTCGACCTTCAGCACGGATATCAGCCCACTTATGTACACAGTGTCAAGTGAGGTCACCGCCGGCAAATGTCAGAATCTGGGCAAGAGAACACAACGCACAGCAGCCAGGTCGCCCATTCATGAGGCCTGCCCATGTAGATGGTGGCTGTCGGAGACGCGCAGTGTGCGAGCCGCATATTGAGACACATATGTTGCCGTGGATTGATATATGAGTCATCCTCAAGTACTGTTCCGATGGATCGGCATATTGCGTCATTCTACAGAACCTTCCTCGTGGCAGTTTCCTTATATGGGTGAATTTCAAAGTGTGTCCACGTAAAACCTGCAATTTTCCGAATTTCCTCTTTCTTCCTTTCTCCCACCTCCCACCCCACGGCATGCACGAGAATACAAACGACATGGATATTGATCTTGACAGAGAAACACGCTCCCCGTCGCTCATTGTATGATCATTGTTTCCTTTCTTCTGTCCTTTTGGCTTACAAACACCTTCAGTCACAGCGTCCAGAGTCGAGCCAGGAGACGTTGGTGAATTTGGATCGAGTGGGGTCTTTTTTTCATACATTCTACGCCTTACTCACAGTTGTCTCATAGGATGCCAATGCTTCAATGGAATTCTCCTCGGACAGTGACGATGAGATGGTGGCAAGCATCTTACCGTCGCAGGGATCTCCCCTCCATCGTACTCGTGACCGTACTCGTCTTCCGATGGATTCTGGCAGAGTGGTGAGTTCAGACTTGCAATATTCTTCCCTCACGTTGCTTACATACGCCTAGTCTGAGCCATTGTGTTCTAGAAATGTCGATGGGATGCCTGCTTATCGAGAAGTTGTTTCTGGAAGCGGCGTTCCCAATTCTAGTGCTGACGCGGATCATGAAGTTGGACTGCCACACGCACTTGTCTTTGGAAGCGTCAATGCGGATGATGGACTTCTTCTTCGAGGCGTCGATGCGGATTCTGGTGTCCAAGACACCGGAATTCCAAACGCTGGCCTTGGTCCTGAACTCGTTCGACGCAAACTTGTCTTTGGAAGCATAGATGTGAATTCTGGTGTCCAGGATACTAGAATTCCTAATGCAGGACCGAATGCTGAATTTGGAGTTGAAGACGGACTTGACGTTGGAAGTATTGGTGTGAATTCTACTGTCCAAGACACCAAAATTCCTTATGCAGGCCTAGATTCCGGTGTCCTTTCTAATGCTTCCGTCCTACGTGTTTTTAGTCGAGAACATAATAAAATCTCGGAGGAGACTGTTGTGGTTAGTTATTTTATCTGTATTACAGTCACGAAAACTGATTTATTCAAACAGGGAGAGACGCTTGACCATTCGAGTGCAACTCCATTGACGAATGTTGATGTAGAGTCTCCAACGGCAACTATGGTGCGCATCAGAGCAGTGCTAGCTGAATATCACTAATCTCTTTACAGACAATGGAGCAGGCTCATCAGATCCTGTCAAACTTTGGTCTCAACTATACTGCAGAACTTCGAGGAGTTGTCTGTGATTGTCAGTGTTTTGTTGAATGGGGAAATCTCTGTAGCCATGTGAAAGGGCATCGGACAAATGTGCGGGTGAATCCTGTAGAGATCAATGAAGCTATGGAGACACTGGGTGCCATCAGGGGAATGCCAGATATCTCCACAATTACCGATGAAGTCAAAGGACTTGGCACCTATAATGCCTATCAGTGTTCCCATTGCTCAAAGGTTCTGGTCTCCGCGGGATCCATGAATGAACACGACAAAAAGATTCATCGCATTCCCAAAAAAGAGCGCAAGCCATGGATACAATGTCGGGCACAACGCTTAGACCGGCAGCAACACAAATCGTACTTTGCAGTACGACCAATCGGCGTTCAAGCTGTTAGATCAGTCGATGTCCTCATACACTCCATGCAACAGAGCACAGAGAAAGAACTCAAGGCTGCTGTGAATCCAATGGAGGACAAACACCTGGTTCATCCATTCTTGATCCGTACTCAGTGGCCTGAAATGGTCGCTGCGGTTGGTGGTTCCGAAATAGCACGCACCCTTGTTACACCGGATGATGATCTCGATTATATGCACAATCACCTGTACGAGTTGCTGGAAAACGCGACCGCCTTGATTGCTATGACCGATATCAATGTTTTGTGTAGGCTGCATTCAGAATATGACGGGGAACGAATCAAGTAAATATGCTTTTCATTGTGAAAATCAATACTCACATTTCTCCAGAAACGTGCCATTTGGGGCGCATCAGCACACCGAGACTCTCCATGCGTATACAGCCCCGGTATTCAAGCTGCTGGTGATGCTTTCCAAGACATCTCCTACAGAAACACCCGCTGTCAGGCAATTGTACGAAGACTATACTCGGTCTCACTTTGATGAAGACGGTCATACTGAGGAGGGTCGAGCAAAAACCCTACAGTGCTTGTATAAGCTTCTGCGCCATGTCTGGACGCGGCCTTGGACACCTGCCACCGATGTCCTGTACCCTGACCCAACTCTACGAGCACTAGCATACTCCAAAGTTCAAGTCAGTGGTGACTTCAGTGATGCAAAGAACACAACACCTGATTTGGCCAAGTTTACGCATGTGATGCGATTGATCTTCCTATACTCTATGCACTGTGATGTCAAAAATGAGGAAGAGGAAGATCTTGAACAGGCTGCAGAGACATTCCGCCCTTTCTTTCGCACTGATAAACGATCCACGTTCAGCGATCTGCGAAGCTTGCAACACTATGCTACAAAAGTTGCTATGACCACGCGGGGCGCGGCCACCTGCACCTATCCGGACCCATCAAATGTCGCTCTTTTACAGTACAAAGGTGCAAACTGTGATTTTGATAAAGTCTCCACTATGGTCAGGAAACATGAGACCGAGCTCATACGCATGTTCGAAGACAAGGTCTGCTTGGGCAGACGAAATGATTTGATCTTTCCGGACATGCGAGCATATGCGGATGACCTCACAAACAATGCTGCTGGCTACTCTTTTGTTGCCGATGAGCGTAACGATGAACAGTTTGGGATTTGTCGTACCAGTTTTTTGGAGATGGTTCTTTCATCAGAGCATCTGCGAAGATGTTTCCTCCGTGGCAAGGATTCTGCAACCGGTCTACCATTGTGGAATCGACATGAGCTTCATGAGTGGCTCCGGAGCGTACGAAACTGGCTTCTTCATCTGTGTCTTCATGATGAATGCACTGCTGGTGCTCCAAAGAGGGGCAGTGAGCTCACCGCAATGATGTTTGCCAATTCAGAAACTCGTCTACGCAATGTCTTCTGTGTTGGCGGTGATGTGTTACTCGCCGGTGCATACTCAAAGACAACGGCTATGACGGGACAAGACAAACACATTGTACATGCTCTAGACGGAGTGAGCTCTCATCTGTTAGTCTCATATCTTGTCACTGTCCTACCATTTGTCCAATTTGCGGCGAGTCAGGTGTATCCTGCAGAGACTCATGGTCATATTCTCTCGCTATGGAAGACACATCTCTTTGTTGATATGACACACCTCTTCACAACGGATACCCTGTCAGAGGCATTGAAAAAGCTGACAGAGGAGGGAATGGACGTCAAACTTGGAATTTCAGGCTTTCGCCAAGTCATGATTGCTTTTCAGCAGAACCTATGTCGTGCGCCACTCCGCAAGCTCCACACGGTTGATCAATTTGCTACACTTGCAGCTGAACAGGCTGGACATTCTGTCGCGGTTGAACAGCAGCATTATGCTATAAGTTCACATGCTTTGGGTTCATCATCAGCTGCAGATATCAATATGCAAGCTATCATCAGCCATACCTATCAGAGAGCTTTGGGAATTGTACCGGGTGGCACTTATCTGAGCTATGACACCGTTCGTCACGAAGCCTATGATGGCTTGATCGATGGTGGCGTCTTTGAAAAGTTTGACAGGCCTAGTGGAGTATATGAGGATGACAGGGATGAGAAACGACTAGTGGCAAAAATTGTTGAAGGATTGTGGTGCAAGATGAAGGCTGAGAACATGTTTGAATCGCTGGCAGAGACGGTGTATACTGTGATACAAGCGGGAATGACGAATAAAGGTGTGTTTTCTTATGCAACAAATGTTTTTGTACTCACTTTGGGTCAGATGTTGCACAAGATGACGAGAATCGAACCAACAGGTCCCTTAGTATAGAATATCAATCGTCATCGGGTAAGAGAATATACTTACTAGTCAAGTCAATCTGACTTACTCTGTTTCTAGAAAGTGACACTGGGGAAGAAAATGACCCTAAGAGTGAGTCAGAGATGTCATCGGACCAGGGGGAACTATCATCGGATGAAGAAGAGTCAATGTCAGGCAATGAGGACCCCATTCCATCCGACGACTTCATTCCCATTGAGAACAATGATGAAACCTCCGAGATTCTTGGGCAAGAGCTTCACGACACTGACCGGACGGTTACATGTACCCGTACACCCATTGTGGCAACACGGGAAATGCTTAATTGCCTCCGACGACTAACAGGAGACCCTGGGGCTACCTGGAAGTCTGAGGGCCAGAACTGGATCATAGCGCAAGCCGCTCAGGGAGATTGTGACGTTCTTGGCATCTTACCAACTGGGGGTGGCAAAAGTCTGATTGCAATGATTTTGGCCACACTTTCGAGGCGGTTACATGTTGTGATGGTGCCGTTGGTGGTTCTCCTTCATGACTGGGAGCGTCGTTTGGAGAAGCATGGTGTGGCTTACTTTGTATGGGAGGACGAATCATCCGCACAAAAGAGCATTCCCCCCAACACGTTCATCCTGCTAGTCACCATCAATCAGTATACAACTCCAAAGTTTGGAGAGTACTTGGACAAGTATGACACACCAGCAGGCCGAATTGCCCGTATTGTGGTGGACGAAGCACACTATTCTTTGACTAGCTCTGACTTTCGTCCTGAGCTTCGTAATCCATATCGTCTGCGACAGAGATCAGTACCCATGCTGCTTCTTTCAGCAACTATACCGCCCAAATACCAGTCCACTCTTGTTGACTGGTGGGGCCTTTCGGACCCACATGTTGTTGTTCGTGAGTCAACAGAACGCAAGAATATGATGTATGTTGTTAGGCGGATAAAGTCAGAGGATATGGAGAATGAAGCGGCAAGGATTGTGAACACGGAGAGCCAAGACTATGATGAGGAGGATCGCACCATTGTTTATGTCAATACAAAAGCTGAAGGAACCAATCTTGCGGCAAAGCTTGGGTGCGATTTCTATCATGGCAAACTCAGTGTAGTTGAGAGGAAGAAGATCTACAAGCGTTGGGTGGACGGTACCTGCAAGACCATCATTGGCACTTCAGCACTGAGCTCCGGCATTGATAATGCACATGTTCGACTTGTTCTTCACTATGGAACGTCAGGAAGTTTGATTGGCTACGTACAGGAGACTGGCCGTGGGGGACGTGATGACTTGCCGGCCAAGAGTGTAATGCTTGCTAATGGAAGCAATGCGTGGATGGCCAAGAAGAAGGAATATGTCAAGTATGATGGTCAGGAAGAGGCGAATCAATATGCTGCCGCTCAGGTTGGTTGCCGTCGTCAGATGATCAATATATTCAATGACGGAATTCAGCGTGAATGTCGGGTAAGTAATTTTTTCTTCCCTTAAGAGGATACCTTATTGATACACTTACAGGATATGCCTGACTGTATTCTCTGTGACTTGTGTGCAGAGAAAGTCTGGCCAAGGGTCGTTGCCACACAGCTTCTTACCCGCACTACGCCTCAGAAGCGTTCTCCTCCCGTGGGGACTATGTCTGCCAGACGTTTGAGCGCACCCTCTGTACAGAGTGGGGAGACGTCTACAGCGGCATTTGCCAATGCGGCTCGTACACAGCAGCAGCAAGCTCTGTTCAAATCAAGTCCAGTTACACCATCACCTCTGGGACGCAACAATCAACTGAAGCGACCTGCTGCCGATGATGCGTTCACAGAGCAGCCACCGTTGAAGAAACATCATGGTGCCGGTGGCAATGCCTTTAACCTGGACGATGTTCCTGAGATTACGTCATCTCCTATTGCTCGAGCCTTTGCCCGTAGCAATGAACGGACCAGACAGAATGCTCAGGATCCGTTCTGGGTGGCGGAGCTTGAGAATGGGCTGGCAATGTATCAAGGTGTCTGTGCAATATGTACCGACAAGACTGACCGTGTTGCTGCTCACGAAGGAGGAATTCTGCAATGTCCCTTGATGCTTACAGAGTGCCCTGAGCCGGGTTACCATCGTCATCGTGACATGTATGTTGATGGTTGGCAGAAGCGTCTCCGCTATCCCGACCTGATGCATTGGCGTGTCTGCTACTTCTGCCACGTTCCCCACGGTCCACGTAATTGCTTTCACGAGACATTTGGAGCTAGTGGATGTGCTCACCGTGATGTTCTTCCTGCAATTGGGTATATGATCTACTGGACACCTCACTTGTTTGATGATGCATGTACCACATTTGGCACAAGCCGAGTCTGGAATACTTGGGAAGATTACTGCAATTGGATGACGATGACGACATATGGTGGATATCCCACCCATCTAGTGGCTTTATTCACGTGGTATGTCAATAAGCACATGGGTTAAGTAGTTTAGCCCGTACCTGTTGGGTAGGATCCTATTTTGGCAATATAGCGATCACATGATCATACGATCATGGAGCAACTGTGGGAATTTTTTTTTCAGGCACAGCTTCAAAAGTATATAAGGTGGGCAACTTTCCCGGTTTTTGTTTTTGTCTTCCCTCTTTCTTCCCCTCCCCCCCGCTTGTCTGTCAATGGCCCCAGGTAGCAGGCTTACTAATCGTCCTCGTCCTCTGGAATTTTCTACCAAGGTATGCTGCTCGAATATAGTGCAAAAGAAACTTACAGAATTGTCTTCACTAGTCTCTGTCGCGATCGACTGAAATAAGAACAAACATGCAAAAGTCGGCAAAGCAAGGCCCCGTAAGAGGACCCATGCACAAGGATGAACCTGTGCCAAATTCCGGTGTGAATTCAGGCGTCCAGGACAAGGAAATTCCATCGACAAAAAATGTAGAGTTGGAGATTGTACCTGCTAGTCAAGACTCCAGTGTGAGTCCTTGACCTTGAGTTGAACGTGATCATGACTTACTTCAGTCTTAGGACAATCCAATTATACCTGACAATACAGAGCCAGCGGCCTTGCTTTGTCAAGAGATGAGTAAATCGGAGAGAGCTCAAGCAAAAGTTCATGCTTTCTTAGCACGCGTGAGTACACCTGCTTCTTAAGGTTATACTGAAGACTTACATATAACAGTTGAACCAGGATAACGGATGGGATGATGAATATAACGAGCTTGCTCGTACCTCAGCCAGCGCAGTTGAAAAGAGTCTACGTGCAAACTACCTTGGTCGAGGGCTTTTCAAAGTAACTGACTTTCTTGGCGTGAATCCATGGAATGCACGCCGTCCGGAACAAGCCAGTGTCAATGCGTTGTTTCGTTCTACAAATTTTGGACGCACCATTCGGAACTTGAGTGGGGACTGTGCTGTCAAAATCATCTGCACTACGTTAGCTATTGAACATACTACCTTGCAGGCACCCAACACGGGACCACTATCCATTATTCGGTGGACATCGGAGGCTAAGCGTAGTCCTCCAGCACTAGCAGATGGCGGACATCGGCTAGCTATGCAACGTGATAAGGTCGTTGCACCCATGTACAAGAGTCTTAGAGAAATTGATGCCTATCTCGCCCGCGTGGAAGATACAGAGGCCAGAAATCTACTACTTAGTGGAAAAGCCAAGTTAGAGAAGGACCTTGCTCAGAAAGAATATTGGGTGGCAGATATTTACGATCGTGGTATGTGTGGTTCAGTATCCACCACTGAAACGACGGCATACTGACCTTACCTCCAGATGGCATTGTACACGCTGAGGATAGTACTGCACAGATTGTACGACTCTGCGGAAACTTGCGCATGTTTACTCAGCCTGATACAGAGGAGAATAAGCTTCTTACCTTGGTCAATCAGCTAGCACGCCATGAACGCAGCGAGATTGAAGACAAACTCCCTATTTTGAGCCAAGAGATCTTCAATCAAAAAATCAATCACCGGGCATACGAAATCACTCTCAATCCAAGATTGATGGGGACTTTTGTTGACATGGCGTCGATGGAGTGGATCTTTGGAAATCCCGCTTCTTGGATGGTATTGACTCGTCTACGCTTTGTAGCCTCGCACTCTGAAGCAGTAAGTCAATTGCCTTGATAAGTTATGAAATTCCCTAACGTTGTTCCAGATTTGGAGTGCTGTTGTTGAGTCTAGTCGTCGTCAACTACGCTGGTTGTTCAGTTCCAATGTCCTTGGACTGCCACCCTTTGATGAGTTCGAAAGGATGGAAAGAGCGGCACGCAAAGAGGTTCTTGCCACCGCACGCAATGGATTTGATGTGCGAGCACCGACTGAAGACATTCCAGTACTGTTGATGGAGGCAGCCGACCAGGCGTATGCTATATCAATTGGTTCTTCAAACTTTTGTTACCTCTTTGGTGCCGATGCCGAACGCCATCCCACTAGAGTCAAGGCATGGAATGCTTTGTTGGAGACTTATATCATGACCTTTGAGAGACTTCTTGCCGAATCTCTTGCCACCAACAGCTACGTGGAAACAAAAACCATCAAGGCCCTGCCCAACAGTCTCCGATACATGTTGCTCACCAATATGACGCGCCGTGGTGGACATGTGTTTGGCATGAAACTATCAACTGTCCCACCCTTGCTTACCCCTGCGTTATTGCGTGATTTGGGTCATATTTTATCGCCAATTGATGAAAAGGATACAAGCGGAGTGTTAGCATGGAAAACAAGCTGGACTGCTGTAAGTCAAATACTCACATTTGCCCGTTAGAAGACTAAATGTTTGCAGTTGACTGGCTGTCAGGAGTGGCAAACACTCTTTGTGACGTCCAATGCGCGCTTGGCTTATGGTGTTGTTGCTATGAGTAATCGTCATCAGCGCTTTGCTCTACAAGATCCAAGAGGTTCTTCAACTATTCCGTTTCTACGTGCCGAGGTCTTCTTCCGGAACCGTCTCGGGGGCTTCCTATCTCTTATGATCTCAGCTCGTCGTCACCTGACAGAATACCACCTTGGAAAACCGGTGGCACTGAGTTCTCTCGAGAGCTACAGTGGCGTACTTCACCACATAAATATTGCCCGGCTCTCAAAAGCGTTACAAGATCTTATTGCAGAGTGGCTTGCTTTGGCTAAAAAGAACGTTATTCCCTCCCTTACAGTTCTTGATGGTTCAGACGTTGACAGTCTGATGAAAAAGAAGGGGATCAAGTTGTCGTCAAAGGAAGCGGAATACGTTGGCCTAGCCTGGAAAATGCTATCCACTTCGGAGGCAGAGTGGAAGTCATACCCAACTGATCGACACTACAAGTATCGTGAACACCTAGTTCGGCATTTGTTCTATGCATTTGTGCATTATGAATGGAGCCTTGAAGCATTCAAAGATCCATCTGCTTACCGGATGCGAATGGACTGGATCTCTGTCGCCCCAGCAGGTACTACGGCAAATGTGAAGACATGGGATGGAGCTTTCACTGTGCCAGAGGATTGGGATTGTGACCTGTCAGAGACGCGGGACCTATGTGCAATGCAGGAGAATCACATCCTCCGGGAGGAAATTCTAGTTGAACGCGAGTCAGAAAATCTGAAGAAGTCACTGATGAAGTCCACCTTCACGAGCTACGAGTACACCCGGGTCGATAACAATGGGAAGACAGTTGAAGTGAAGGCGCTTGACAACACAATAATCCAGGGCTTGAATTTGCTAAAAGCAGTGAGTGAAGTTATTCGTCTAGGGGAATGATATACTTACAAGAGACAGGGCCTCTTCAAGATGAAGTATATACGACAAGAGAAGATGAAGAACAAAGCTTTTCGTGAAGAGGACTGTTCTGAACAATGGGCAATCAATCAAATAAAGGAACAAGGCTTGTGGCTTACTGATTCAACAAAGCCATCCGAAAAAGAAGCGTACTGGAAAGAGTTTGTGGCACGATACATCGATGATGTATTTGGTGTCAATGGACAGAAGATGACGGAAGCAACTGTCCAGAGCGCACTGAAGCGCAAAGTGGAAGATGTCAAGACAACTGAAAGAAAGGATGGTATGTGTATCAGTATGTGCATCAGTGTGGTCTTACTAACATATGTTAGAGGGCAAAAAGAGGCGTACTTAAAAGGGTGACGAAAGAGTGTCCACTTACCAAGATAGATTCATAATACAATATAGATAATTGAATATGTAGAGAGAAATAAGCTGCTATACTGAGGCAAGTAAAGCGGTCGTGTATGTACGCGTGCAAGAGTTCAAAAAGTAGGTAGAAGAAAAAATGGAAGATACATGCAGTCCAGCAATGTTAGACTATGTAGGTTTCTGACGGAGATGCGCTTTTTTCTGCGGAGGAGTTTCATCGTCAGAATCACTGGGCTTTCGGCGTTTCTGTAACTTTGACGTGCTCCCCAAGCCAAGTGCGAAGATACTCTCCTTCCGCGCTAGCTCTGCATCCTGAGTTGCTTCAAGTTGTTCAGCTTCTTTCCGTTGGACGTAGAATTTGGTGGCAAAATCTGTACCTCCCGTCGATGCTCTGACAGATTTCTATAACTGTCCTTAATGTGACGTTCTGAGACGGTAAGTGAGCTGACCTTTGCATTTTGCTTGGCGGCATTGATAGTAGACGGTCCCGGTTTGGCGGTGGACAGTTTGGCGGTGGACGGTTTGGCGGTGGACAGTCCCGGTTTGGCGGTGGACGGTCCCGGTTTGGCGGTGGACGGTCTCGGTTTGGCGGTGGACGGTCTCGGTTTGGCGGTGGACGGTCCCGGTTTGGCGGTGGACGGTCCCAGTTTGGCAGTTGACGGTCCCGGTTTGGCGGTGGAAGTTCCTGCTTTGGCTGTGGATGGTCCCGCCTTGGGTGTAGATGGAGTCGACTTGGCGGTAGATGGTCCCGGTTTGGGGATGGACAGTGTGGGTGTGGTCGGCGTCGACTTGGCGGTGGACGGCGTCGACTTGGCGGTGGACGGTCCCAGTTTCGCAGTGGTTTTGGCAGTGGATGGTCCGGGTTTGGCAGTAGGGGTTGGTTTGGCGGTGGACGGTGCCGGCTTGGGTGTGGACATTGTCGGTTTGGCGGTGGACGGCGTTGGTTTGGCGGTAGACTGTCTCGGTGGTGGGGTCGCGGTCAACGGTCTCTGGTCGACTTGGACCTATTTCTTGTCTCAATGCAACAATATTTTCAGAGGAGAGAGAAACCCACATCTGGCTCGGCCAATTGCTGTAGGAGAGTGTGTTCTGTTTGGCTGTCAGAGACTAGCGAGTCAATCATGACCACGTCTTCGTGTTCATCGGCTTGTGAAGCCGCATCTGCCATCACTGTGTCGGCGTCCATCAGATCCTGATGCGTAGGGGACGGCGCCGGCAGAAACGTAAGTTCGCCATGAAAGGGTTCAAAAAGAACATCGTCCTTATTGTATGAAGTAGAGTCCATAGAAGGAAACGGATGAGGCACCATGCTGAATACCTTGGTGAAGGTGGACCAGGCAGCCTTGAAGGACTTTTGAAGCGCTGGACGTTCAAGCCTCCTCTTTTCGGCAGGCGTATCAAAGTTGTTGTACAACTGACCGGATAGTGCAAGTGCGCGGTAAAGGCGCCGAAGGAAGGATAACACAATATTGGAAATGGCGTCCCCAAGATCAACATCCTCAAAGACGGTGTCACCAGTGAGAGCAAGGTGAAATACTCGCCGGTGGCTCTCAATGAACAGCCTGAGCATCTCGACAGCCACAGCAAGCTCGGGCGAGACTGTTTCGTAGTCTGCCGGGTTAAGAATCAGGGGTGCGCATACCATGACCATTCCTAGTCGCATAATTTCCATGAACCCGTCGTACGTGCTGAGATTGGGTTGATGGAATGGGAGTCGTTCGCCTTCAAAATTGCAGCAAGTTTCTGAATATACGGTGAAATGAACTCACGCATTGGTTCAATCCAGAAAATGAGGAACCGTCCGTAGAGTGCCCAGGCTTCAAGATGAGTCGTGTTCGTGAGGCTCTTGTCGAGGACATAGCTGAAAATGAGGCCAACAAGAGCATCATACATCGAGGCACGATTAAGGAAGTGCTTTCCGCGCATTGCTGTGGCCCGAAGATTCAGTGTGTAATGAGGCGTCAACGGCTTCATTATGCTACCAAACGGCACGTGAGTAAGACTAGTCATGCTGATGTATAAAGCTTACAGGTAGTCCCCTCCTTGCATCACAACCGCGTCCGTATTTGCTACGTTGCGCATGTCATCCGCCGAGTCATCTGCCTCCCAATGTTCAATGAACCTATAGATCTGGGCGTTCTTGAAGGAATGTTCGTGCGTAACCCAGAGCTTCCATCCCTCTACGCAGAAGACGATAGTGCCTAGACCACCGGTATCAACATGGATGCAAGAGTCTGTACCTTCGGCACCAAGCAAGTGCCAGCCCATCCACTCGGCTGGATTGTGAGCGTGTGCTCCTGTAAAGATATGTGCCGTTGATTGCATGACAAGGTGTGACTCGTCAATGTCGCTGCGTATATATGAGAAAGTGGCTTCACAAGTTCAAGAGTGAGCGTACACTATCCAGGAGGGTAGAAGGTCATCACTGCTTGCGGCGGGCTGAGGTATATCGATACAATTAAGACACAAGCCTTCAACGCCAAGTGCAATCTCATGTAGCACGGCTCTGATGGACATTTGAAGGTGATAGTCAGGCTTCCCCTGATCTCTGGATAGCGGCACTACAGAAATCTTAGCTACGTGAAAGGCATGGCTGAAGGACGTACGGGTAACGCTCCTCTGTTCGTCGACATCGACAAACTTGGTGAATGAGTGTCGTGTAAGGGGACGAAAACTCTTTTGGACTTGGGTGTGCTCCACAACATATGTTAGCTGAGTGCGATGTCTTGTCGAAGACGAAATGTCCATGTGTTCGTTCATGTTGAGCTCCCGCCACTCTAATGCCGAATAGATATGAACCAATCCGATCCGTACACGGAGCTGGCTCAAAACGTTGAAGAGCCGGCGAGAAAGTATACTGGCCTACAAATGGTGAATAGAAATGACGTGGTACGTGAATTCAGACTTACGAGAAGCTTCAGTGGCCGAAAGGTAAGCATGAGTTCGCCTCCGGTACGGTGGTCCCACACACGCACGCCAAGTTTACTTGAGGTTCTCTGGTAGGCGTCAGCCAAGTACAAAATGGGCCGATAGCTGGCTCTACCTGTCGGTGTGATTCATATCCAGTATAGATGGATGGTGGTAGGCGCGCTGGAACGGATTTCGTTTCAGTCTTCTGATGAGTCGTGTACAACGTGGCCACATATTGTAAGCCAATGGTCTTTGAGCGCTCCAAGGTCTCTGTCCGCTCGCGAAGAGACATTTCGCTGAGTTTGAGTGTTTTTGTAGATTGACGTGTAGGACCGTCCGGCGTCAACGATTCATGAACGCGCTGTGGCTCGTCCTCGTAAGTAGTCTTCTTCAGAACACTCTCCTCCTTGTCGGTTCCTTTTTTATCACTCTTCTTCTCGGCAACCTTCTTCTCCACCTTCTTCTGCTGTTTCTCTTTTCCGTCACGAGCCTTCTGAACCGCTGTGGGCAGGGGATCGACCATAGCAGGCGGAGAGGGGACGATTGCCTTTAGGCGAAGAGACTTCCTAGGACCTGGAGGCGATTCTAGTAGAGAGTTGTCCGTTGGCGCGGTGGAAGGGTTGGCCTGGGCGTCAGCCTCAATCGGAGGGTTGGCATCGGCACCCGGTGACGAGACGTTGGGGAGTGAGCCAGGGGTTGCACTGCCGTTGGCAGCTGCTTCGGTCGATGATGGTTGCTTTGGTAAAGACTGTGCGACGGGAGGAGAACCCTGTTTCAGGGTGGCGGCTTGCAGCTCTGTGATCCACGTGCTATCTGCAGTGGGTTCGTCCTTGAGAATGGCCTGCAGCTCCTCGGCGAGCGTGAACAAGGCTGTTGGTACGCCAACGCCGGTAGCGGCTACACTGTAAACACACTTGAAGCAGGCCTGTTCGGAACGAGCGACGAGTGACGGTGTTGCACCGCGTAAGCGCCGAAGTCGGTCTCCTAACTTGATTTGTTGTTAGTTGGATTTTCTGCTCCGATGATTCAAAGAGGAAATCAGACCTGTAATGAGTGCGTAGTGACGACCAAGCTTCGTCCGATGTGTTCAACGATAAGAAACAGTGGGGACACAGCTATGAAGAGGGCAAATTTGTGTTCTTTTTTCTTTAGCACGTCGGACTGCAGTAGAAAATCCGTGACAGACGATTCTAACCTGCACATGGGTGAGATGGGAACAAAATCCAGGCAAAAAGTGGCCTACTCTCCGACAACAGGGTCTTCGAAGGGTCGCTGTGAATGTTGAGTAGGAATTTAATAGCACAAGGTCACGCGTCAAACACTTACGACGAGATTTCTCAATTCATCGGCAAAGTAGGCCAGCCGGATCATGTATTGGGCGCCAACGCTAGTGTGCATCCCCATTTCGTACCCTTCCCGGATGGCTACACGTCCTACATCTTTGGATATCAAAGTTGGGCCTGGACGGTGGCTGAGGGCGGCTCGGAGGGTATTCATGGTGCTGAGAAACTTGGCAGAGGTTTTGTGGACGTCTCCGAAGACATCAAAGATGAGCTTGGCCTGGTTCGCGATCTTGTCCGATAATGCGGGCCGAACAGCAGGAAGAGGAATAACAGTGGGAATGTGGCCAAGAAGGTGGTGATCTGTCATGGCTAAAGCATGGAGACGCATCGTGAAAAGACGTGTAGAGACGTGGAAGGCGTCCTTTCCGGTACTGGTCAGGTCGAGCAAGGATGGCTGACTTTGGGATGGCTCAAAACGCTCTACCTCAGCAGCGCCGGAAGTGACTGCAGCAACGCATGCCTAATTGTCTGTTAAAGTCTTCCTGGTACTATTGGGAGTTGACAGACCTCGTAGAATTCCTTTACTTGTGGATTTTGACTATGATCGGGCTGGCCTGACTCGCCCGGGCGTGCACCGAGAAAAGTGGCGCTTTGGACAAATGGGTGCTGCAGGTAAGGTCGAAGGACCGGTAGGTATTGTGCGAGGGACTCGGCCTCCTGTGCGAAGGACTCGGCCTCCTGTGCGAAGGACTCGGCCTCCTGTTGCGTGCTCATGGGATGACTTGACGCGTGGTAGATGATCTTCCATCTCTGCGATGAGTTACAATGGTGAAATGGGCGCACATTACGCACCTAAATTAATAGTGGGAGTGATTGGAAACTGGCGTTGTGCTGAGGATCAGGTAAATTGAAGATGAGTGTAAAGAGGAAGAGAGGGGAGGCTTAGCAATATGTCCCACGGTGTCGGCGGCCTTTGCCGAAGATTGCAAACCGTATGCGATATCACGTGTGACTCGGCGGCTGCAGCTGCAGCCATGTATCAACAAGATATCCACAACGAAACATTGTACAGCTACTGTATTTGCAGGCAAGATATGTAAATTTGTCCAAAATATCATGCAAGAAGCGGTTCAGCTTGTTTGGCTGCGGCTATAGATGGCCGGCAGAAGGTGCGACCGACAGACTGCCCACAGACCGTAGCTCATTCGTCAAACTAGCTAGCCTCCTTGGAGCGGGAAGGTAAGTCAAGATTCATTGTTGTTAGCATGCGATTCACCTAAATGTTCAAGCGTCATTTGATCTGTTTGAAATATCTTCGGATCTTGACGGGAGGTACGCTGTTTTCTTGAACGGCACAAGTACTGTGTTCACGTTCAACGGAGTGATACGTGCAGGATGTGAAGGCCGAAGATGTGATGGAAGTCAAACAATGATTAGACCTCGACGTACAGATTTTTGCTTACCTTGGCGAGTAATCAAAAGATGGACTCGTGCGGTTCTGAACGCAGGGCCCCCTCATTCCGGCATGGCGCCGCCCATTTGGTGATTGGCGGCATTGTCATCGATGTATTTCTTCCTCAGACGATTGATTCCACTCGCTGCTGTGGACGGTGCAGTTAGCGTCCCGCCCATAAAAACTGCGGAGTCAATAAGCACCCTTATCGTCTGCGCAGTTTTCATGGGCGGGGTCGGGATTACGAGCGGGAGGGGGAAGAGAGGTAGGCGCCACAGCACGCCAAGATGCGGCTGTTGCGGGCGTGGTCGAGGTGGTGTGGTCGCGTGGAGTTGGGAGAAATGGGTGGGTGCCTCGTTGGAGGGCTTACCCGCGCGTAGATCTGGATCTACGCAAAGTTGAGCATTGAAAATGGATACGCCAGTTCAGGACTGGCGTATCCACAATGAAATAACTGAAAAACACGTACCTTGCGTGGACGCCCGCCTCCAGGCGACGCGTCCAGCTCAAACTGACAGCCCCGCCCGCTCCCAACCACCAGTGCGGCGGGGCATCGCTCCGGGCGTCGGCATAATCGCACAGGCCTACGTAGAGGGCGGCGTCGTCGTCCTGCAGTCCCAAGACCGGCTTGGGCTGCGAGCTGCCCATGTTGGTGGGGCTTACGCGTCCGTGTTGGGATTCGTTTCCATGGAAACGAGTCCCGCGCAGGCGAATGCGCATCGTTCGAGTGGGCGGCCGCGGCGGCTACTATCCAGTGGGTAGAGGCACGACTTGCGCGAGCAAGTCGTGGTAAGAGCTCAAGTGCCGAAGGCACAGCCCTGGCCCGGATCGGGACCCAGAGCCAAGCACGGCTAGGTGGCTGTGCTTGGTCTCTTGATCCGTCACCACGTCCATCCCCTACGCACCGGCCGCACCCACGGACGACACCCGCCTCAATTCCAGCCGGATACCCTCCTTAGGCGTCGCGGGACCCCAGCCCGATGCTTTGATCGCCGTAAAACCGCGGTCACGCCCCACTGCTCATTGGATCCCGCCCAACGACGACGACGAGCGCGGTCAACCCCGGATTTGGAGACCGGAACTCGCCGGGATGTGGAGTAGAAGGTGGTGTGAGGGTGCGCCGAGGAGTGTGCGCCGATGGCACGCGCACAGCGGCGGGAATGGCCTGTGACATTGGTGCGTGCTTTTTCGTTTTGATTTGACTCATGCTCACTTTTGAAGATCCAACGATCCGGCACCAACTCCTGGGACGACCCTCCGCGGATACCGATACCGCCCGCACCCCTGTCACCGCCGTCATCGATGCCCGCCCGCCAACCACCCCACATTCTACCTCCATGTTATGCAACGCGTATGCAGCCTGCGTCAATTGACGCGGGTATGCCCGCTGTGCATATTAGAGTGGGAATGGAGGGATGGGGCGCGCCGCAACGCGACGCGTTGTGGGCTGGCGGGCAGCCGTTAGATCGCCAACCGTGCACGAAATCACGTGCTGGTTGGAATTCGTCAGCATTCCCAGCGCTCCGAATCTCTCTCTCTCTCTCTTCCCTCTCCATCCCAAGCTGGACGACGGGGCCCATTTCAATGAGAGCACGACGCTCTAGGCCACCCCACCCGCCCTCGACGCCGCTGTCCGTACCTGAGGACTGCGTATGCGGGCGCTGCTGCCCGCCCATCCCAAGACGACGACGGCGGGCGCGGAACGACGGATGTTCAAGACCCGATTTGAAAGGGATGGGGACTACAGGTGCAGGAGAGGGTGCAGGAGCTGTTGTGATGCGTCAGGGCGTGCAGAGTCGATGCGGACATCTGGTGCGTCCCTTTTTCTTTACTTTGTGTTATTCTGATGCTCTAAAATTCAGCCACACTCTCCATTCGGTCTATGGACGGCGCCCTACCGAGTCCGACATTCATTTCACCCCCGCCACCCCCGGAGCCCTCTCCAGTCCGTGCACGCCCATCTCCACGCACCCCTTATGCAACGCGAAATGTCTCCCGTGCCTCTTGGCGAGGGATGACTCGTTTGGCATAAATGTGCAGGGCGTCTGCATGGTCTGGCTAGTCGTCTCAGGGAGAAGAGCGGGCGGTGCAACACACTTTACATCGAGCCCGTCAGTTTCCAGTTGGACCCGGGCCGGAGCTGCACGATCGTCCGTTTTCCACAGCACTGTGGAAAGTTGACGATCATGAGACCCTAACCCTAGGCTTATCGACACGTTGCCTCCTGCCACCACCATCGCTTCTAAAGGGATGGCTCGCAATGCAGGTAAGCTTCAGTCCATTGTCTAGAGGTGATGACTAGAGGATTTGACGTCTGTAGATGTTTTTTTGGGGCTTGGGTACGATCCGGGTGAGGAAGGGTACGATGGACTGCAGCGGGACAACGCAGACTCTGCGATGGGAGAACTTCAGATGGACTACAGTGGCAGCAATGATGGGGGAGGCATGGGCTTGTACGCACCGTCATCTGGGCAGGATGACTCTCTCCACCAAGGATCGGGTGAGCACTCGGTTGGAAGCATGGGGATGGAAGACGACGATGACCAAGGTGTGTAACCGGGTCCAATGTGTCAAGGGTCCCATCACATGTCGCATTCCAGGCCAAATCGGGAGCCGCTCATCGTCCAGGCAGAGCGAATCAGAGGACGACGGTAGGTATTGTATGCTTCTGAACTGAACGATGCTGAAATTGAGCCGTGTAGATATTGATGTCTGGCTCGCGACCCAGGTCAAAGGGAGTGGCAAAGAACGGGAAACCGAGGATGACGGTAAATGAACAACACACCCAGTGTGGCATTGCGTAACACTGACTGTTGGTCGTAGGATATGGACCGAGCGTCATGATGCGCGAGGAAGAGGAAGAGAGTTCCGAGGAAGAGGACATGAGTGAGTGGCCCGATATAAGGTTTGATTCCTCGTTCATAGTCTGTTGCAGTAACGACGACCCCTCGTCGCGTGAGGATGATTGTACAAGAGGAAGACAGCGATGAGGAGGAGATGACTGCCCCTGTTGGGACGCGAGAGGGTATGTTGGTAGAGACGCCGTTGGTGGAGATACTGAAGGATATTGCAGATGACGTGTGGAATTCGAGCACTCGCCTCCCAAACGACGATGAGGATATGGAGCCGGAGTGTTTGGCTTGTGAGCGTGAGTTTGGTCTGTGCCTATTCAACTCAAAGGCTCAATGATTACCTAGAATGGGATGACAAAGAGCTTGAGGAGCTCTTTTCGCGTCCTACAGGATTACGCGTCCAGAAAAGCTGGACTGATCTTGGTAGGTTATCTTGATCTATAGCATAGTGGGATACTTACGAGTCTAGATGTCTATAAGGGTACCCTCGTGGACACTCGTCCATGGCTGAAGCCAAGCGGTACGCGTACCACACAAACCTGTATCATATTCTTGTACTCAACATGAGGTAGGATTCGGACCAATCCGGAGCAGGGATGGTCGGGCATTAGTTGAGAAGGATGGAGACGGTGACGACAGGAGGACGGAGGACGGTGAGCCGATATTGAGGTTTTACAAAGGTGAAACGTCCAGTGTTTACACCATTATTCCATACTGATGTTATTCATGTTGTTCAGCGTCAGTTACTCATCGATTGTTTGGACGTGGCGAATCCATTCAACCAGTTCATCCACTCGATGCGGGCATTATCCTCGAATGGGAAACAGAACTCCTGCGACATCATTGCCTTCCCTCTCGCCACCTTCCCAAGACTCTTCGTGTTGAGACACCTGCCCCCAATCCACCATGGTTCGTACCCCATGCTGGTACTTTTGTTCTCCACGAAGATGACCGAAGGTATCGGTTGGGGCTTGTGTATATCGACCAGTATACGTTTGCTGTTGCCGATTCAGAGAAGATACGGCGGATGGCCAGCCCTGCGCACCAAGGGTTCGAGATATTGCACGGCCACCTTGTTCGAAGACCGTTGCCAAGCTTTGTCGCCGTTGAGTGGGGCATTCCCTATGCTCGGGAGGTTGATACTCCTGAATTCAAGGGGTTTCCGATGACGGTGCTCTGTGCACACAACTTGGCGACGATGCAGGCGGCTTTGACAAGGTCGCAGTTTACCGACTTTGTCTCCACCGTGCGGCGAGGAATCGAGCTGATTTGGGGCAAGAGAGGGAAAGAGATGAATGAGGATGGAGAAGAGATCGAGTACTTTGAGGAGGGCATAGCGCAGCTCAGTCTCCTGCCCAACCATCGAGCAAACCGGGGAGTCAGAAATGAAAAACGTGACGCACCACGTACCACCATCCTCCCCAGTAAACCTCCGGCTGAACTTCTAACGGCGGAGGCGCCTCCTCTGGCTTCAGGGTGTTCTGTTGGTACTACACCTCCAGCGCCTGTTGTTGTGACAAAGTCGCCAAATACAGTGGATCCTACCGATCGTCGCCTGACAAAGGGTTCTGTCTCCTCGAGTCTTGGTGCAACGGAGATCAACGGTGAAGGTGATGGGAAGGTGCACGCTGCGAGGCAGAATTCGGACCCTCATTGTGTTGCCGTTGTTGGGGAGCTGCACATCATCCTCCAAAATTGGTACCAGACTCTGATGCCCTTTGTCGTATCGAGGCTCGAGTGGACGAACTCTCTTGTTCAACAGTGTGACGTGAATTCATTTTCACTAGGAGGAATGGGCCCCGGCTCAGGGTCTGTTCAGGCGAACCGGTCAAACACCAAGACACGGTGGGATAGTTTGCGCAATGTGGTCCAGGCTGCAGTGAAACAGTCGAGACTGTCAACTGCCATTGGAGTGCAGGGTGGCGATCACTTTGACCACCGAGACGCACGAACCAAAGTGTCTATGGTGACTCTGGCGATGCGAATGGATAAAGAGACGTTCGAGGGTGTAGCACCTGGTGGATTCATGACGCCCTTTGAGGGTCTCTATCTAGCAGAGTCGGATCTCGTCATCTCCTGGGTTTTCATCAACGGCCGGATATCCTGCCATTCAGGCGAGTCACCGGCGGAAATAGATGGAGTCTTGGAGTCTCTGGAGCATAGTCCCGCTACAGCGCTAGCTCACAGACTTTGGATGACAGCGGGAACAAAGGGGGAGGCAAATCGATGTGCGTTTGTATCCTATACGGGCGAAAAGTCACACAACCGATCGATTGCTGTATGCACAACTGAACCTCCCGGTTTTGGGCACAGTGGACGACAAGAGGCGCGTCTAGACTATCTCAGTCCCTACAGTGATAATCCACATCTCCTTGGGGATCGATACTCTCGTGAGCTTCGTTTTGCTACCGAGAACGCTCTACACTTCAGGAACAGCAATACGCTGGCGAACTTGGACCTTCCATTCTCAATGAAACAGCTTCTGGAGCCCATCCATACCAGGTTCGGTGGCAGTCGGCGGGATGACTTTTCTATCGCCGATTTGTCCCTTGACGAATTGACCAAGTACCGAGCCGTGTCAGCATGGATTTCAGATTTAGCCGATCAGAGGGTCCACTCTTTGACTACGCAGAGTATGCTGGAGATGAAGGAGAAGCTTGCAAATCCTCAAGCGAGTGGGGGGACGAGGCAGTCAAAGGGTGTGCTCCCTTCAGCAGTTGTGCCGACGGAGGGTGCCGGTGATGTAGAGGTTGCCGAGGACGCTCAGCCAAGCGGTGAACCAGCCGAGTTGAGGGTGGGACGCTTTACGCAGGAGCGTTGGGTGGTGAGTGTTCAATCAAATTGTTTTTTCGGTTATCTAATGTTGAATAGGGCCTGACTCAAGAGTTTGGGTTTCAAGGAGCGGATGGAGAAGACCTTACGTGGTTTACGGCGCCCGCAGCAAGGCAAGTGTTCGTTTTTGGGCTTGAAGACAACTCTAATTGAATACTGCAGAAAAGCGAGTCTCCGTACTGCTTTGCACTCGTTTTTGGTGCAGCAACGAGCGTATTATCCACCGTCTCTTCGTCTTCCAACGGATTGGAACTGTAAAGATGAGGTTCTTGCGGCGGTGACTAGAGGTGATGCAGTGAAGGACAGCTTGGCGAGGTTGAAGGCTGTGACGTCCAACTTTGAACGTCCCCGGGACACATTTGGTGTTACAAAGGTTGGGGATGTTGCGGCGCGTCTGGCTGATGATGAGAGGGCGCAGGAGGAATACTGGGAGAAGCAGTCGGGGTCTGCGGTTGAGGCTGATGATGGCTCACTGGAGTGTTGGACGGTTACTCTGTTGGCACGATCGGTCACTGTGTTGGACCAAGATGTCTTGAGCGAGGCCAAGACCAACTTGTTGGGGGTCAAATTCGGGGTGAATCGGTTACAGAGTCTCCATCTCATCAGCGTCTGGTGGACTTCAGGAAAGGAAGACACGCTGCGTCCGTACGTGATGCGGTATATTGGGGCACTGAAGCGGATCTGTACACCAGGCGAGAAGGTTAGCGGGCTTCTGAAGCTGCTGTGGCATGTCTGGTTCGCTGTGGGTAGCTGGGTGGGTAACCAGAAGGGAACTCTCAAGCCCAGTGAGGAAATTGTCTGGGCTCAGTTCACTACAAAATCTCCATCCTCCGCGTCGTCGTCTATCACCAAACTTCCAAAGGGACTTTATCTTACGGACGCCTCATCGGCAGCATCTCTTCCTCCACTGGATCTTGTCAAGTATGACCACTATCCGACGAAGCGTATCTCGGAGAATGACATTGCCGAGCATGTCATTGATCTTCTAGCAGACGTGCTCGAGGAGGGTATCATACTCCCCAAGCTGCGACGACTTTATGGGCGAGATGATGGGAAGAAAACGCGACGCACAGTCTTGCTCTTGGGAGAGCTTGTTTCTCAGCTTACGACGGTCTTCAACAGCAACAGCTGCCTCTATCTGGGACATGTGCAGGATTTCCTCCTCTCCCACAGTAGCTCATTTGCTGCTGAATCCCGCTTGGAGTCCATCGTTGCCTATATGGCGAAAAAGGGCTTGCAGGATATGTTCCCTCCTCCCACACCCGAAACCCTAGCTGAGGCATCCGCTTTGGAGAAGGAGGTGAACCGACTGCTGACGGGAATGGGCCGAAAGGGAGGAGGTGCCGTGCATGCACGTGTCGACCCAGACGATGGTGCTGGTGAAAGGACGAGCAAGCGAGCGAGGAGGGACATGGGAGTGACGCTTCTCCTTGGTAACGGGGCGACTGGAAGTGCTCTACCAAAGGCCGGACGCAAAGTTGCAGCTCGTGGCGCAAGTACGAAGAAGAAGCGTGGTAGCGGTGCGAAGGGCGGCAAGAAGCACAAAGTTGTCGAAGAGGAGGGGGAGGAGGAGGAAGGGGAGGAAGAGCAAATGCAGCGGGATCCAGTTCATCCGCAGCTTGCGCGTCCATTGGATGAAGTTGCGCTCAACTTGCAATGGGCTGGTATGATGATCCTCGATGGCTACCAGAACCAAGTGCAGGGTACTTGTCGCGTCGTTGAGCACAAGCGCTTTTTTGATGGTCAACCTATGGTCCTGGGTGCAGTCGACAAGCATGCCAAGGAGGTTAACCCAGATCATCGTCTCCCATTCAGGAGTCTCAACAATCTTACGCAGCTCATTCAGACCTATTGGCCCTTGGGATCGAGTTTCACCGGCCGTGATGGTCTGTCGCAGCTCATGTCCATTCACGGTTTTGGAATGGGTTACGGGACGAGGAACCATTTGGGCACCCTACCAAAGCCGTTCACAAAGGAGGGTCTTTTGCTGAACCTGACGAATGATCATGCAGATAAGAACGCCTGGGGACAGACGTGTGCGCAGCTCTCACTAGAGCATAAGGGCAAGACATTGGAGGAGAAGCTGGCGGAATATTGGAAGAGCGATCTGCAGGATAATTGGGTGGAATTCTTGAAGAAGTACGGCATGGACGGCAAGGATGTGTCTCAGTGGGAGGAAACGCTGCCTACCGTGGCCGACTTTGACGCCTTCTTCCGAGGAGAAAGGAAATTGGGGTACTGTTTTGCACCCAACACACTTACTCGTCTCCAGATGATGAACTCGATGGTCTGTTTGGGCTTGCTGCGATCACTCAAAGAAGTTGAGATGGCAAAGTGGGTCGGTCAACATGGCAGAGGCGCAAAGGATGGACTGATCAGATTGGGGTTCTACTGTGGAACGCCGGAAGATACAGCCCTCGCCTTTCGTATCGTACATCGCTATCTTGAAGCGTCACTCACGGAGCCGGAGAAGACTGCGGTTGACTTTGGACCATGGACGACAGAGCATATTCTATGCAAGATCAAGAGGTGGTTCAGGGCCGGTGAGACGAAGCCATGGCACTTGATGACACAGAAGTGGTATGAGGCGGTTTGTGTACACTTTACAGAATGGAAGGCGCTAGCAGCTGAGGATTTGGCTATGTAGTGAGTTATTTCATTGCTCTCTCTTGTGACAAGATCTAACGGCTAAACATAGGACACTGATTGCGTGATCTTGTGTAAAACAGAGTTACCTTTTATGAATATCGATCGATCAAGTGTGAGCTGGATATATTTAAGTGCGCTCGGGTGCCCTACTCCTATTTTCTTTCTTCCTTTTCCCCACTACGATGAAAAAGTCACCGCAAAAAGTCAAGGGCAAGGTAGGTCCTCTCGAGTTATTATCTTATAGGTCTTTGAAGAGTCGATGTAGGAGCGAGTCTTAGTCCCGGATTCTAGCCCGGTATGGCTCTAGCTCGTTGTCAATGATTTTGTGGCTCACTCTTTAGCAGCTGCTTTCCGACAGCGACAGCGGTCGCTCCCGGATTTACAAGGTGAGCTCTCAAGCAGAAGCGCATAGATGTAAGACTAACCCTCATGATAGTCGCCCATGGCCGTTGCTGTTGGTCATCAGGAGGAGCTTAGCCTTGGCAATGAGGTATACTCGCTGTTCGGTATAGATTCACCCTCTGTTTACACGCCATGAATAGACCTCGACAGATCCAGCACCTACTGTAGCCGACGTTATTGAGATTCATGGCAGCGATTCAGTATGTTGTTACCAGGATTTCTAAAGGACTAATACTGATGGACGCAGGAATCAGACAGGGAGGATAGGACTGTAAAGCCTCGGTCTAAGCCCATTGTCGTCAAGGCAGAGCCAGAGGATGATCGAATTCCGTCTCCCGCTATCTCCTGCGGTCTGCCTGATAGTCACAAGCGTACTCCGGAATCTGCCTTGTCTGAAACGGATGATGTCTCGGTATGTTCTGATTTATAACTTTTGTATGTGTATGCTGATATTATGCAGACTCACCAGCATAAGAAGTCAAAGAAGAAGCACGCGGCGAGTGAAAAACGCAAGGTATGTCTGCTGTCCTATTGAGCAAGGGAAGTGACACAAACAGATTGCCAAGTCCGCATCGAGGGCTGAAAAGCGGCGAACAAAGAAAACTCGGGGGGTATGTGGCAAGTCGATAACAAGGCTTTTTGCACTAACTGTAAACTGTAGAGAGATATCAATGAGAGCGACGCTGATGAGTCTAATAATGACGCGTTGTCCGCCAATAGCAAGCAGGTATGTCTGTACTTTGATCTAGATTCTCTCGCTCATGGCAAGGTGTAGGTTGACGTTGTGCCCACACGCACTCGGCATGATGAGGAGTTGCATAGCGCTGCTCAGGCTATGGTGGCTGCCAAGCTCCAGGTACGATATACAGCACCGTACGCCTGAGGCTTGTTCTGACTTTTCTCGTAGAAGAGGAACGTGCCAAGGCAAAGTCGACGTGATGAAGAGATGCGTGAGGCCGCCCAAGCGATGGTTGCAAAACTCAAGGTATCATCTATTGTCTATTTGAGATAATCTTCATCTTGATGACAATACGCGTCTACTCAGGAAGGCGCGTCTCCCAAAGAGGCTTCTCCAAACAAGAGTAAGAAGCGCAAGGTATGAGATACAATATTGTTGAGGTGATCATGTATACTCACGGGTCATCAGAGTCAAACTGTCATTAGCGATTCAAGCGGCGATGAGGCCAGTGTTGTTGTATGTACATAACTAGTATTTATGAAGTATATGCCTGACAATCTTGTTATCGTTTCAGATGCGTGAAGCTAAGCGCTCAAAGAAGGTACGTTATAATTTGGGATTGCTATAGAATTCTGGTGACCAGGACACCAGAATTCCTCGACTGTAAGAGAGGCAACACTGGCGGCACAGAAGGCGAGTAACAAGAGACAGAAGGAGACGGTAAGTGTATTCTTGATATAAGTGTGGAATTTCGGTGACCAGGACACCAGAATTCTTTGACTCCAAACAAAGAGTCGATCTCAACTAAGAAGGTGAATAAAAGTCGAAACGAGCAGACGGTGTGTACTTTCCTTTAGATTGTGTGTTTGCGACCTAATCCTCGTGTAAATAGGATAGCAGCGAGGAGACAGAGGATTCTGAAGATGAGGATATAGTTCAGGCGCAAGAAGAGGTATGATTAAGCTCTAGTAGTACATTCATATCTGATATGTGAAAAGGCGATTGCAAGTGCTCAGCTACAGCCGAAGGCTAAGAGGCTTGGCAACAAACAGGGAAAAGTCTTAGAGAAGGTATGTGGCAAAGATTTCGAGAGATCATACTGCTTACTTCGCCGCTAGCTGAACAAGCTTGATGCGCAAGATGCTATCCTTGACGCTGATCCAACAAAGGGCATCTCTGCAGCTGCAGACGCTTGTTTTCTTGGCTACGGCAAAGTCAACTTTGGGCTGAAGGCGCTTGATAAGAGCTCGAGAAAACTCCCTGAAACGGAGATCTCTCTACGTATGGGACATTACAATTCCAGAGTCACAACACCAGAAGGGAAAGATCAACTGTGGCTGGTATTGAAGAAGGGCAAGAGCATTGATCGCTTCAATCCTTTACATAAAATCATCCTTATTGTGAGCGAGAAGAACATCGATCTTTCCTCATTATCCACCGATGTTCGGCCCGAAAATCACCGCAACATAGTCTGGGTTGGTAGAGGCAGAGCAGATCTTGGGGATGGTCAACATCGTCTCCGTATAGTCTGGGAGAAACATAGACAACAGTTGGACGACGAGCAGGAGAAGATGGAAACACTCTACACCCAAGCCAAAAAGGATAGTGAGGTCGAAAAGGATATCACCGCACGTATCAAGTTGATTGCCAAGGAACGCGCTTTGGCCGGTCAGTGGATTGTAAAGGTTTATTCACGCGGTATGTTGGACTTTGCTCATTGTGTGAGTGTGCTCACTGTGGGTTTTAGAGCGCATTGCTACTTATTTGCAAGCAAAAGCCATCAAAATGCATTTAGCTTCCAATGTTCAACCATTCCGAGTTGAGGAAGGGGATGATGCTACACTCCGCAACATTCTTGTACAGCTCAATCGTCTTCCTGCCACTGCGACACGTTCAGAACAGCAATCTTGTCTTCAGCTTGTATACTCCCACATTCGCCCTCAATCTCGAGATACCAGTGTACCAAATGCGGTTTACACAAATCTGAATCTTATGCTTGCGCTGAAGGATCTCTCAAATTATATCTATTTTTGGGAAAAGCAGACTACGGGTTTTCAGAAATGGGCCAAAGAGAGAAATCTTTATGACATTGGATTTCATACGACGCCGGTATGTGATTTTTTTTTCGTAAGACTAATACTAATGATGAATTAGTTATTTGCTGCCCTAGTACGAACAGCGTTGATCACAACTCAGCTACTGTGTTCCCCAGTGCTCCAAAAGCTCCCTACAAAAGAAGAGTTTGGAAAACTATCACGCGACGAGAGACACACTTTTTTTGCAGATACATGGATGGCATTCGAACTTATCCCTCATGGACAGCGTCATATCATGCCTAACCGTATGCTTGATCGCTATAACGAATTGTTCAGAGAGGAGTTGGAAGGCGACTTTCTCATGAGCTTGGGCTTATCAGCGCGTTCAGAGGAGGGAAAGTCCTGGAAATCTCGAGTGGTTGCAGTGGTGCAAACATTTGTTGAAGAGATGGAGGCATTGCTGGCCATAGCCCGTTCTCCACTCAAGGATCATGCACTCTTGGTCACCACCCTACGTCTTCGATGCTTCTATGTCTTTGAAACAGATCTCATGAACCACTCCTCTGACTCATCACTTGTCCAACTGTCGTGTCCTTTGCCTATTCTCACAAGGAGTGTTCTTTTGAACATTGTACGTCTTTTCCTTCCATCTGTTGTGAAGGGTGAGACGAAGGCTTGGAAGAGGTTTTTCAGCACGGTACGATTGTGTCTGTCCCTTATCCTGAAATACGCTAAATCAATGTAGGTTGTTGGTGTTGTTGAGTTCACAGTCGACTCTGTTCCCAAGAGGGCAGAGTGGGAGCTGTTGATTGAAGCTGCATGCCGCACATTCCCGGACACGGACCGTCCTGCGCTGGCAGCTTCTCTGGCTAAATGCTACATTGAAGGCCTTCCTCGTGGTATCAGCGAGGCAATTGATTGGTTGTCGCTCCAACCAGAATACCAGCGCGTTAAAAAAGGAGAATCAAGGGGAAAGAAGGGTCAAAAAGAGGCTTTGAATGCAGAAAGGGAGGAACTCTCCAACAAGATTGATGCATTGCTCTCGAGGAATATGCGTCAAGTGCCATTGCCACAGGATCAGTGGGAGCTGACAACTGAGGGAGTTGAGCTCGACAGAGTTCAACATCCTCCAAATGCAGGAAAGCTCAACCTTGTCCTTGATATGCTCAAGCATTCTGCTACGGAATGGTATTCACTGGGACGCGGACTTGGACATCCTCAGCAACAACGCAAGCGCTTAACAGCCCTAATCCTCGATATACTCTCGCGACTCGACTGGTTCACTAAACTTCGATCTCATCCGGCAATCGCTGAATTCTGCAACAATGTTTATGCCACAGTTTCAGGCTCGGCAATACATCAGAAGACCTACCAGCTGACTTGGGATGGCTTTATGTATGAGGATCCTTCCGAAGCAGCCCTACTCGTGGATGCAACCCTAATTCGCCAACGTCGAGCTAGAGAAAAACGCAAAGACTTTTATAGTTTTATGCATGCTTTGGACTCTCTCATCAACGAGTTCATGCCCATGCTGGAAGAGGCCAAGCCACTCACTGAAAGTGTTGCTAGTGCTCGAAGAGCAATGGCTATTGTACGTTCTTGTCTTTGCATTCAATGTTATATCTGATATAATTGTAGGGGATGTATGAGCTCATGGGTGCTCATGCAGCGGTCATCGAAAACCCGGATAAATCAGTCAAAGATTATGATCGGCAATGGGCTGAGAACGAATTATCAAAGCTGGAAAGCTTTACCCTCGAGAAGGATAGTGTTGTGCCTAGTAAACTTTTGACATATTTGGAACTTCAGGCGATGAATGCGATGGATGACTCTCAGATTGAAAAGGTGTGTGATCAATTCAAGCATCGGCACTTTACTAACCATTTAATAAGGATGTAACAAAAGATACACAAGTGCAGGATTTGCCCGAGAGGGAAAAGGATAGTCGCAGTATCACACCACCATTAGTTGGCCGAGGAGAGTCTCCATCTGATGATGTTGAGAGTCAAACTTTGAATCACGATGGAAATATTGAAAAGGAACAAGAATCAGGTATTATCTTAATATTTAATATCATTCAGCTTGTTAATGTGAAACTATCAGGTTTGAACAGAGATGACGGTCTAGAAAAAGAACAAGAGACCACTGTTACTCAGCTATCAACGAGTCATGATCCTCCCTCAATAGAAGAAACTCCAGAGGATGGACATGCATTGCAGACGGTGCAAGACCAGCAACAAAATGAACTAGTACGTATAAATTTTGTTTTAATACATGGTCTCATAAAATAAGTAGGAGAATGCGGATGTTCACTCACAATGTGAAGAAACAGACGCAAACAAGGAGATTCATAACTCAAGTGAAGATGACATGGTTTCCAACTTGGTATGTTATTCGACACTATTAAGATGTGCTATTAACTGTTTACAGGAAGCTGAACTAAAAGGCGTAATGCCAGTCAAAAGCTATGAGAGTCGTTATCCTGATGATGAGGTTGACTATGAAGATGATTAATTATTTGATGTAACAATAGAGTTCTTGACAAATACACCAATGAGAAGGTCTTACAGTAAATGATTCATAATAAGAGAGAGCTTGGATTGCATAAAAGTAAGTGATTACATGGATGTAAGAGAATTGCTTTGATTGATAACTGCCTGGTGTAAACTAAACCCAAAAAATGGTAGCGTTAAATTTTGCTGGTAGTAGTAGTAGGGAAAGTTTCGTAGAACAAACTCAATATGGTGGGTGTTCAAGTTGGAGAATCAAAATACCCCAAAAGGTCCAGCGTTAAATTTGGGGGATTGACTATGCCCCAAAAGGTCTAGCGGGAAAATAGGCGTCTTTGATGATGGTACCACAAAAGACCGAGCGTTAAATTGTGGGTAAAAATTTCATGAAAGAACTCAAAGGGCAAATAATAGAGCGACAAATTCCTTCAAAAATGAATATTGGGCAAGGGAAGTATGGACCATGCTTCCGGCCGTAGATTAATAGGGTTACATTGACCTCAGTTCTTCCGTCTGGGTTGGCCGACGGAGGCGATACCTAGGTTGGAGGCTACCTAGCCTGCCGGTGTTCGCACACTCCTTACACCGCAGGTAAGTTCTTGTACTGGTTCAGAGGTTGTTATCTACTTTTGACATTTGTCGTCCATTCTTGTTGGTTCTCGTTCGCCTTCGTTGGAACTCGTTCGCGTTCGTTGGTACTCGTCCGGTCTCGTTGGGCCTTGCCATGTTTCAGTGGCCACCCTGCGTAGCTGATTCTCGTTGGCACTCGTAGGTGTTCGTTGGCTTTCGTTGGAACTCGTTAGCATTCGTTGGTACTCGTCCGTGCTCGTCATGTTTGAGTGGCCACGCTAAGTAGCTGATTCTCGTTGGTACTCGTCCATTCTCGTTGGTACTCGTCCGTTCTCGTTGGTACTGGCCCGTTCTCGTTAGGCCTTGGCAAACTGGACCAACCACACACCGTCCTTGGTTCTCGTTGCCACTCGTAGGTACTCGTTCGCATTCGTTGGTACTCGTCCGCGTTCGTTGGTACTCGTCCGTTCTCGTAAGGCCCTGGCACACTGGATTAAACACACACCGTCCTTGGTTCTCGTTGGCACTCGTAGGTTCTCGTTCGCATTCGTTGGTACTCGTCCGCGTTCGTTGGTACTTGTCCGCGTTCGTTGGTACTCGTCCGTTCTCGTAAGGCCTTGGCACACTGGATTAAACACACACCGTCCTTGGTTGTCGTTGGCACCTGTAGGTTCTCGTTCGCGTTCGTCGGTTCTCGTTCGCGTTCGTTAGTGCTGGTTCGCGTTCGTAGGTTCTCGCTCGCGTTCGTAGGTTCTCGTTCACGTTCGTTAGTACTCGTTGGTACTCGTCCGCACTCGTAGGAACAGTTCCGTTCTCGTCAGGTACTGTCCAACTTGATTAGGCATACACTGCCCTTTGTCTTTTTTTACATTCGTAGGGTCTTCTCCGTGTTCATTGATTCTTCTTGGTGCTAGTTGCTCATGGACCACGTCTGGGATTCTTTCATGTTTGTTGGTTCAGGTTCCAGTGCCAAGCATCCGCGGTCGTTTGAACTCGTCCGTGTTCGCTTGAACTCGTCCGTGTTCGCTCACACTCATCCAAGCTCGTTCGTATTCGTCGGGGCTTGCTCCAACACATCAGTTATTGTCCAAGCTCTTTTGGGTAACAGACCTCGTCGGTGTTCGCCCGCGTTCGTCCGCACTCGTTCGCGGTCGTTCGTACTCGTCAGGTCTGGCTCTACACCATCACATTTTGTCTGCTTGGGTGCTACCTGTATTTCACGTCCGTGCTCGTTACCTGGCGTTGGCTCTCACTCCTCAGAAAACTCCACTCAGTGTCTTCTACATCGATACAACTAGTAATACTCATCGCTGTCCTGCCCGCTATCCAACTCAAACTCATCATCATCACTTCCACCGGACTCCGAACCATCCTGTGCCGCGTCCTCGTCATCCTTATCCTCCTCCTCATCCACCTGTGTTACAACAGATTTGCGTGGCCGGCCGGGAAGACCCTTCCGTCCTCCCCTGCCACGACGCCACTGTTTTCCTGCCCTCTGTTCAGCAGCAAAAGCTTTGGTGTCACGTTTGTACTGCTGTACGGCCCGCTTCTTGGACGCGGGATCAGCAAGAGGTACACCGGCTGTTACGAGATGCCCAAGAAAGCGGTCCTTCTCATTCATACCTGGCGGTGCGATCCGCTTCGTACCGCCATCAGCCCGTCCACGAACAATAAGGGCAGCGGGGTTGAGCAGCAGCTGGACAGCACCAGTAGTGGCATCAGTCTTGCATGGCATGCGATAGTCCGCGTCCGGGAAACATTGGATAAGGGCGAGGATGTCACCCAGGGCATTGTCAAGAAGATGTACGTCTGGATGGACCTGTTGTCCAGTTTCACCGGTCTCCAACGACGGAATCTTGCTGAGACGCGTAACAGCAGAGCGATATTTCGTCAAGTAACTGGAGAGAAACCACGCCCACTTGCCCTGGAGCTTGTGCGGGTCATCGGCGGGTCTGAACCACATGTGAAGCCGGTCTCGAAAGCCATCATCTCGACCGCGTTGCAGTGGCCGTACATGCACAAGATCAATAGTATCCCATAGCCGACTGAGACTCCAGAAGGCAGTGGCCTGCTCTAGCGTGGTAGGGTTCTCCTGTCTATTAGGATTCCTCTTGATGGAGTCGCCAAGAACAGCCCACCACGTCTGCGTAAACTGAACAAAGATGTCTGCCGCCTCTCGCATTATGGCGTTGTCATGCTGGGCGGGCTGCGTATGGAGCTCTAAGGAGGTTGGAAAGGTCCACGGAGCGACAACACTCCCGGGCATAGTTTTCAAAGCGTCTTGGATGTCCGTCCACGACATTTCTTCCTTGTCCGGGTCAGGCTGCCCTTTGTACGGAAGCTATCAAGAGTTTTAGCACGTAGGAGACTTTGAGATGATGCTTCAAACGAACCTTGGCTGTCTGTGAGCCAAGTGTAACATTGGCTTCGTGTATGGTGTCAAATGAATCCACATCTAGGCCAGCAACCTCTCCGAGACTGAGCCCCAGAGATTTTACGTTGTTCAAGTTGAGATCTGAGAGGAAGAAAGCCCCAAAGCGGGCAACGTTTGCTCCAAAGGCTAGCTCCAGTAGGGCTGCACGCACAGAGCTAGAAACATTCACCGGCGTAGACATCAACGCCTGCAAAAGATAGCTCATCAACCCGCTGAGAGTCAGGTGATTCTCCAGCCGAGGTCTGAAGTGCGCAAGTGACTGAACTACTTCGTCCAGCGCGTTTAAGCGATTACGAAGAAAAAGCGAATAGTTGGCGGCAGGCACCCAAAGAACACTGGATGCAATCCGGGATACAGGATCCTAGCCACATTGAATTGAATCAGTGAAGGTTGGAGAATATGACTGTGTATGTAAACTTACAAAGTCAGCACTTTCGTCAAGCTGTATCAAGGCCACTAAAGCCTCAAAACCCATTCGGAATTCCCGCCTCACTCCATAATTGACACAGTTGGTTTGAGTTTCCTCTAAACCATGCTGTAAGCGCAGCAGGTAACCCTCATAATCTGAATTGTTCTCCGCTACCTGAGAAGTGGTGAAGGACGCCACTTTGTTGTCCCGAGTGCGCCACATTTGGTAATGTAACCCGTAGGCAATTGAAGAGGAAACATGGGACTGGCGCGAGTGTGTCTTCTTCATCTCAGCCTGTAATCCGCCATACCGATCGAAAGTGTTGTAGTGGTGGGCCTTACCGGCCTGGTAGCCACTTGCAGAGAAGGCCGCCTCCAAAAAGTCGAGACGCCACAGTCCTAGTAACGGGGTCTCGGAGTGAGAGGCCGTAAAGGTGAAGCCAAGATCAAAGAAGGTTTCGACCCCGTTCTCAATGCTCAGCTTTTCGGAATCAAGAACATGAAAGTGGCGAAAGAAGGAGCTGCAGGCATGGCTGATGGCCTGGCTGAGGGTCAAGTCACCTCCGTAGGGGTGTTTGGTGAGACCCTTGACCCCCTTGACTGTGTAGACAAAGAAGAAACCGCCAAAACGGTCAAGCCAACCGCTCGTATCCGATTGAATCTATTAGAAAGTCAGATTGAAGAATTTTGATATAAAGGTATTTAATCTACATGCCTTCTTCCGTATGAAATCAGTCATCGCCCGGAATTGCTCTGGAGTGATGTCCAAGGGAGCAGAAGATTTGGACTTTCCCGTCTTATGGGCCAGCATAACCTTGGAGTAGATCCAATACTGATGTTCCGAGTGCGGTTTAGCATTTTGTATGCCAGGGTACAATAGTTTCTCGTAGAAGAGTGATTTGAGATCATAGGGAATGTTGGTGGCGTGATAAGCGTTGAACATCTGACGGTGGATCATCCGGGGAAAGAACACAAGCAGCTGCCCGCCCCGTTTCGGAAAGGACCCAAGCTCAAAGTGAGGGATGTTGGATAACGGATAGGATTTTGTCCACCACTCTCCTCGACTAACCCCATCATCATGGGGTACCTTTCGATGAGGACGCCTTGAGTTCTGAATATCGAACTCAGAGCGAGGGAGAAGGATGTCCACGTAAACGTGATTGTTGACGGAGAGAGGTGGTGTTCTGCGTTGCTGAGGGAGTGTGTGTAGAGTGATTGTGTCTGCAAACGGTAGATCCAGTGCAACAGCAATGAAAGAATCAATGTCGCAATCAAGCTGAATGTGCTGCGGCGGCACAGAGTCCAGCTCCGGGTCTATTCGCACGTAGAGACGAGGATGGTCAACAGAAACACCAGTGAGGGGGAAGAGGGATTTGGTCTGAGATTGGGTATTGAACTCGGCGAGACTGAGGGTTTTGCAGTCCACTTCTTGCTCATATTGAGCCGAGCCTGTGAAGCTAGAGGGAAGTTCTGGGAAGAGATGATCGGCTGGACTCCACGGGAAGAGAGTCCTGTCAAACGTCTGACCAAAATCGGGTAAGAGTCGATATCCAAAGTCTGCCCATTCGGTAGGGAACGGATTGGGGTTTAGACTTTGTTCTACACCGCTCGGACGTAGGTAGGTGTAGATGTGGGGGTGGACAAGGAAACCAAAGTCCTCGGGAATGAGTCTAGTGGCAATAAGAGACGGACCTTCGTCGTAGGCGTCATATGAGGGGTCAAAAGGAAGGCAACGACCACGTAGGGAAACTGTAGGGGGAACGGGAGTGGGAATGGGATGTGGAAACTTGCGATACTCGGCCGCGGCCGCGTCTCGAAGGGTTATCTTACGATGATGGGACATAGTAAGTTCCACCACTTCAGGATTTGCCGCTGCCAATTCGGCCTCTTCCTCCGCCTCCTCATCCACCTCCTCATCTGGAGCATTGACAGCCTGGATGGCAAGACTGTTGCGAGCATCAGAAAACTCAGGGAAGGCGTCCCGGAGATCACGAAGAGTAGGAGGATGGCGAGCATCACGTGCTAGTTTGCGAGGCAAGACGGACACTTGACGGCCCCGAGCGGGGAGCTCATCTTGTTGACAACGAAGGCACAAGGCCATAGCGCGACGTAGAGAGCTCCTTGGGGTGTTGATAACACTCTCTAAAACAGCTGGATCCTCCAACCACCTGGAACGTAGTGCCGTAACTATGTCCTGCTCTTCAGGACGTCCTGAAGAACAGAATGCAACCAAGGCTGCAGTTGCAGTCTCATAGAGCGTGAGGAGCATATGAAGGCGAAACCGATGAGTACAGCGATGAGAGGGGCGAGACGGGACGCCGTCAGCCTGGAAGAGGAGCGGGCTGCATTGAGTGACAAATAGTGTCTCCCCGCATTCCGCACCGCACTCTGTACCCCCAGGCTGCTCCCAATTGATGCCAATGACCACTCGAGGTGTAAAAGAAGGGATGTCGTGTAGGAGACAGAGGCAGTTTAAGACGTGCCCCCCCCGCCATGATTGCCAGCCTCGGCCGGCATCTGTATCAATGTACGATTTGTTGACGTGCTGGCCAAAGACGTACACGGCCCGTTCAGCGGGATGAATGAATACACCAAAGAAGTGGTCGCTGTTGTGGACAAGGGTTGAGATAAGATAGGATGAGACATCATCCGGAGAGGGGAGTCGTCGGTTGTAGATCTGGATTTCTTCTTGAGCAGGGAGGTTACGAGAGTGATGGTATTCCATGGGAACGTAGAGAGTGCACAAATCAGCAACCCGATGGCGAGAACGTTCTAACGTTAAGAAGGTGTCAAGGGACATTTGGTCGATCCAAGTTGCGGGGGCGTTAAACTGAAGACTATCCAGAATGCTATCCAGAACATAGCCGGTGACCACCTCCGCTTCTGAATAAGGATTGATGTCGGGATTTGATGTTTGATGTGAGGAATAAGATGTAACGTACCATAGGACCCAACAGGGGTTTCCGCCTGGACGTTGACAGCGTCATTCTGGGATTGTTCGACTCTGGTGGGTTGACGGATCCGAGGAGGTTGGTATTCCTCGTCATCGCCATCTGACGATGCCGAAGAAGCGTCGCCGATGTTCATAAAGTCCAGATCCAAAGGCGGCAAAGACATGGATTGAAGGCACGCATCTCCCAGACTGGATTCAGGAGTGTGGATGTATTTGGATTCGAGAGGAGGAAGTGTAAAAGAAGCGAGGTACTGTGCGACGCTGCGAGATCGCATGCGAACTGGAGAAGGAGATGATGAGGCCATAGATGCATCGCTAGAGGGTTGTCTAGAGGGAGCCCTGATTTCGTCCCCTGTGTCTGGTGAAGCAAGAGGAGGTAGGACGGAGAAAGTAGAAAGAATCGCCTCAAAACTGGGAGAGGGCTCCTCCACATCCATCGGGGAGGCGCATCTGTCTTCATCCATCGTCGTAGGAGAAAGACGTATTTTTCTGATGGAGTCGGATGGTTACGGTCTAATCCAGGCACAAAGAAAACCCATTTGAAATATCTATTTAAGGTACTGTAGTTTGAACCCCGAACTTTTGGACATATATCCATATTCGTCCTGGTCCCCTGGTTTTTTAATAGTGTTCCTACGGGTCAAGGGCGTGGTCGTCAGTGTAGCCCGACAGAAGTAATCTGAGGCCACCCAGTCCTGTTCCCCATTGCCTACTTGTAACTCATACTTCTTTGAAGGATCGCTACCAGTGACGATACAAATAGCAGCCTCATCTAGACGACAAGAGTCATTAGTTAATATCAACGAATTAACAGAAACACACCAAGGACCATGGCAGCATCGACAACTTGGGGATGATCGGAACGGAACAGCTCAAACTTCCCCGTTGCCTTCTGCACCTTTTCGAGTTGCACTTCGGACATCAGCCTGTATGTGAAAATGAAATTTTCAATATATGGCAGAGGCGCACAAAACGAACCTCTCTAGCCCAAGATAAGCTTCTTCCAGGGTGTAGTACCACTCCCCAAGGAAAAGAATCCCACCCGGGACGGCACGCAACTCCAAAATGTGCATCTTCCAGGCTGCGGTGCGACTGGCGCCCACTGTGAGATCCTCGCCGTGAGTAGTGCACAGCTCGTTCCAGTCGTCGTTGGCAACAAAGACGCTAAGAGCACAGTGTGATGAGAACGCCCTGTGCGGTGAAAAAAATGAGATGACGTACTCCATTCCCGGCTTCAGTTGGAGCTTCCATCCCTCCCTGTGAATGACAGTGCTGTCTAGAGGAGCAATATCCTCAAACTCGTCCCAGACCTCATCCAATTTTGAAAGACTCATGGTGAAAAGAAGGAAGAGAAGGCGTCTGCGTCACTCAGGGTTGTGCTTGTATCATAACTCATAATATCAAATTGAACATTTGTACGGACCCTACTTCCCCTGGACAACCGTATCAGCCCCAAACCGCGTGTGAAGTCCCCACCCGGCTGCCTTGTCTGCCAGGCGTTTGTCGGTGTCCGACTTGTTGAACATGACGAGGAAAGCACGCCCGGCCGTCAGGTTGTGACGCCCCATACAATCATCCAACAACCAATTCTTACCGGGGACTTCGTCCTTCCAAGCCGAAACACGATGGAGGAAATTGGCAAAGTCACCAAAAGCCATGTCGCCAGCGGAGTAAGTGAAGCGGACCTCAAGATCAATGATCTCAAGACATCCGCCGGAGTAAGAACCCACGGCCGTCAAAAAGGTTGTCCCGGTGTCATTCTCATCGGGATGCGTAGTGGTGGGCACCTTGTAACCGACCGCCCGTCCCAGCCAAGGCCCCTCGTCTGCCCCGAAATATTGTCCTGCCTTGAACTTCCTTGAGGCGAAGCGGTGTTGTTTAGGAAAGAAGGCTTTGCAGATGGTGCTGGCGATGATGGTGATGGAAGCAGTGCGGGCGAGAAAACTCTGCTGGCTGACTTGGTGCGAGACGCTCTTAACAGCCGACGGAGTCATAGGCTGGTGTACAATAAGTATGGCGTCACGCGAATGATAAACTATTCACCGTAAGTGCGTTGGCGTGACCCTTCTGCGGCCAACAATGCATGATGTGATACACTGCCAGCCACTCGTCCGTTTGACTGTCGAGTGCATGCACGTGCGAGGAAAACTTCGCAAAGTCCTGACGATGGCGTTTGCTCTCAACCGTCATCTTTTCCGGGGTGGTAGTACTCGCGTAACATTGGATCGCAACCCAAAGGCGAGACATGTACCGTAGCTGAGAGAGGAGGTTTAGAAATACGTAGACAGCAGAACACGTGCTTACCGGGAGGGCGTCAGACTGGTATTTCTTCTTCGAACGCTTAACAGCGGTCTCTGTGAGGTCCACAGAGGCTTTGAATTGCCGGAGTGTGAGGTTACGCCGGCGGTCAGGGCGGAGACCGACATAAAGAAACAGGAGGACGCCGTCAGATGACAAGATCTTGGTGGTAAACGGGATGGACGGCATATTGGCAAAGGTCCGGTCGGCGGCGGCGTCCGTGCGCTCGAGGAACGCGGCGCGGCGAGGAGGAGCAGTCTTCAGGTATTGACCGACGGCCTCAATGTGTTGGGCATAGGTGCGGTCCGTGGTGACCGTGATAGCGTAGGCGTTGATGTTGCGGATGACTTCCTGAGCGTAGGTACGAGCCTCCCTTTCAAAATCCGCCTGGCTGCTGAACGGGTGTATCAATGGGAGAGGAGGCCGGCAGTGCTGCAGAAGATAGCGGCGGTTCTTGGCGTCATAGAGCACTGGCTGGGGGGGTATCAGCAAACACGCCTACAGTCGGCATCAGGAGCCCACAGATGACGCACCTTTACGAGATACCCATCCCCGAGAGGTTGGGCGTCCGAGTCGTCGCCGTCGTCCGGGTCGTCGCCGTCGTCCCCGTCATTGCTATCCTCGCTATCATCGCCGTCGTTGCCCTCGTCTACGTCGTCCTCCTTTGGCGGTTTCTTGCTGGGATACGGCTTGGCGTGAGAGCGCTGTGGTCAACATCAGTATGATTAAAGTTAACCTAGGGCAATGACGGCACTCACCTTCTTGGTAGATTTCGCCATGGGGTGACGGCAGGCGGTGACGGCAGGAAGGAAAGGTAAGGCCGAACGAACCCGAACGATTCCGAACGAAAGTCACATGACGGGAACGCCGGACGGGGCCGAACGGTCCCGGACGGCTCACCTCAATTCACGCTTGGTCTTCTTAACGTCTGCTTTGGTCTCGTGAAGTTTACAAGTGTTTCTATATACTGCACACACCCCGCAACTCCAGCCACGGTGAAGAGAGGAGATGGGTGATCAAGCCATCTCCTCCCGCCCCCGCTGCTCCCAATCCTCCATCCACCACATCATAAACGAGTCCTCCAGTGCAAAAAATACGTCCTGCGACCTTTATCCGTCAGCTCCTAGGATGACAGTGAATGAAATTTGACTTAGCTAAGGCCGCGCGCTCTGTTGGTACGCGGCGAATTGGACGGCGTAGGATACCCTGCATGGTGGGGAGTGCGTAATTGTAGAAACCTGTTCAAAAGGCTTGATGGCGGCGTGGGTTATAATAAAAAATACGTACCACGGCGGTGCAAAGTTGGACGTGAGAGGGCACCTGTGGATTTCGTTGCGATGATGTGCAGAGACCTGGGCGTGACGTCAGCGTGGAGGAAAAAAAAGATGTGAGACACGTACGGCGCCAACAAAGGGCGCATCGGTACGCAGGGATGAAGAACCCGAAAATGGGGCGAGTGGGCAAAGAGTATGCTGCTAGAGGAAGCGTCAACTTGAGAGGAGATGAGATAATAAAAAAAACTCAGCTTCGAAACCACTAACGCTCGCCATACGAGGAAAAAGAAATGGACTCTGGCGCACCACGCTCACGCGACAGCGTGCTTCTAGAGAGTCGTCACGGCAGGACAATGGTCCCTAGACCTCTAGAGCCCCGCCCAACGGATGCGTGTTCCAGGGCGGACGCGGTGTGCACCCCGCGCCAGCCGTTCCCACACAGAGCCGAAGGACGTACAATGTGCAACCCCACCGCAGTGCCGTCACACTGCGGTGGACACAAGGTCCGTCGCGCCTACATGGTGGTAGGGAGTCAAGAAGCAGGGACCCGATCGCCCGCCTTATAAGGGCGACAACCATCACGTGATCCCCGATTCGAACCCCGGACGCGGCACCCGCGCAGCCCTGTTGATTCGTCGAGGGCGCGGAACACTCAAATGAGCGAGCCGCATACCCTAGACGAATGGGGTGGGCTGCCTGGCTTCACCCGCCCTTGAAAACCGCGCAGATGATAAGGACCGTTATCACCTGCGCGGTTTTGTGGTGCGGGGAGTCGGGGAGTCGGCGCGGCGTAGGGCGAGGGATGTGGCGATGGAGTGTAGAGACGCCACGCACCCAATGGTGCGCGGCGTCTGTAGATGGGATCGCCGGCGTGGGGTGGGTGCCTCGCGGGAGGGCTTACCCCGCGCGTAGATCCAGATCTACCGATGGATTAGTGATGCGAACGGATACGCCAGTGCAAAACTGGCGTATCCAAATGAAAAGTTCTATGAAAAAAACACACACCTTGGCTGGGTGCCCGCCACCGGGCGGCGCACCCAGATGCATCCTGCGCTGCGGCGCTCTCCCGCGTCCGCCGTCCTCCTGTCAGAGATCGCCCTCGCGCCCCCGACGCTCGTCACGTCGGTCGTCGTCGTCCTGCTAGCGTGCTGCCCACTTTGGTGGGGCTTACGCGGGCAGTCGAGCTTGGTTGCTACGGCAACCAAGCCAACGACGGGCGCTGTCGTCAGCGCCGCGTCGTGCCCGTGTCGTCCAGGGATAGATGAAAGGGACACACGACTTGCATTGAGCAAGTCGTGGTCGAGTGACAAGTGCCGCAGGCACAAGACTTGACGGATCAGGACGGCTCGGGTGCCGTTGCCAAACACAGCCAATGTTGGCCTTGGCGATCCCGTTCCGTCGTCTCTCGCTGCCTCCCTCGCCTCCTCAACGCACTTCGCTCGCCAACGGACGACGGCGAGTGCAGGACGCCGCCGCAGACGTCATCGCCTACGACGTCTGCCACGATCACGACGCTCGACCCGCCCTACGCGCCGCTGCGCCCTGGACCGTGCTCAAGGACGACGGCGAGTGCGGCGAATGTTGGATCTCGACGCCGGAATGGGACGGGATGTGGAGTAGGAGGGTTAGGGAGGGCACAGGAGGGAGGATGAGGCTGTGTGGCGCACACAGCGTAGGGAACGCGCCCCGCGATTCGGTGCGTGGTTTTTCCGTTATTATTCTTTGCTGACTTCTGCTAATTTTACGCCGGCTCGCACCTACCCCCCTCGGACGCCTACACACTGACTCCGGCCGTCTTTTCGCGACTTCGGCCCGCACAACGGCTGTCAACCCATGCCCATTCACACCCACCCCCATCTTCATCTCCGCCCTATGCAAAGGGAGGCGACCCATTTCTTTTGACGTGGGATTGCTCCCTGGCATATCTGGAGCCAGAGCTGGGGGTTGGCGGGCTGGGAGGAGCGTACCCGCGACGCGTCAGCCCTCACGCCGCTGTGCGGTGACATCCGATAAGGACGTCACCCGGCTCTTTTCCTTCTTGCCATCATGTCCGATCCCGCCTTGGCTGATTTTCTGGTCCGCCTGGACAACGTCGTCGAGCTGTCCGAGAGGATGCGCCTCGAAACCCTCCTGCTCATGTCCGACGCGCGATTCGCCCAGGACGGAGCTGGCGGTACGCGTTTTACAGATCCGTCCGCCGGAGACCCGGAAGGTCATACACCCGTCGTGGCAATCCTCCGGCGAGGCGCTCTATATGTGAGTCGCCTTTGATATTAATTGTCGGATCTTTTTTTTCATCCTACATGCAGCCTTTCGCAACATCTCCCTACATGGAACGTCTTCCTCGCTTGCTGCCATTCGACAATCGCGTGATGTATTCCACGTGCGATATCCTTGTGCTGGACCTGTGGTTGGAGTCCGCCGCCAGAGACGCAAACACGGCTTCCCGATTGCAATCGTGGTTTGCTGCTGGACAGCACTCTTTGACGGACGTCACATTCCGCTACGTAGACGAGGATTCCCTGGATCTTGTCGAGTCGCTGTTGGCGGCGTTACACCACGCGCCTAACCTGATCCACTTTAGGATCCTTTCGGGCGGTTCAGGTGTAAGTTTATTGGCGCTCAGTCCTGGCGTTGCTAATGTATATGAATAGACTTACACCGGGTCATTCTTCCGTTCCCTACGGTTCAAGCGCGCTTTGCGTCGTCTTCCCTACATTCAAGAGCTATCCCTGTCCTACGACGGCCCTCTTTGCTGGCCATCGTTTGACGCAATGGCGGACTTTGAAAACGACTACGACGAGGACGAGTCGGACGAGGACGAGGAAGAGTCTGAGTCTGACGAATCCGAGTCCGAGTCTTACCAGTCGGGGACCGAGTCCGACGAGTCCGAGACCGACGACGACTGGTCTGAGGCTTCCGACGATGAGGAGAATGACACGGACGCTAGGCGTAGGGCTCTCGAACGCGAGGTGGATGCTCTCGAACGCGAGGCCATACAGTCATCCATGCCCGAGGTTGACGGCTCCGAAGAGGGTTCCGAAGAGGATTCCGAGGACGAGTACTCGGGCGGCATAGGCGCCTATGAATACAACAACGAGCATTCATACCCTCTATTGGAAAAAGAGTGGGTTCAGATGGAGGCAGCATACGCAGCTTGGATTGCTCCGGCGTCCGTCCAGTTCATCCATCTCGAACACGTCTGGGATGACATGGGGGAGGTTCCGCATGACCCGGGAGAGGGGAAGCAATTAGGGCGGGAGATGACCTTTCGGAGGTCAGCGGATCCCAACATTTGGGAGAAGAGGTGGGGAGGTAGGGATGAAGCTCCCTTTTGCGGGCGTTTCCACAATGGTGGCGCTGAGAATCTTCCCCGAGGTTCTAATGTAATGTCGTACCAGTCAATTTAATAAATAGTCTTTTTATTTATGCCAATGAGAACCAAGGTAAGTTAATAAAGGAGTGCAAACGAGTGAGACGTATTACTTGATCTACTACCGTAAATAATATGATGCTTGGAATTAAGTTGTATAGAGCTACGTTTTTTTGGACATGAAATACTGTAAATTACTCACAAGTGGAAGTAAAGCGGGATCAATGCGTCCATCTTCATCCTTGGTGCTAGATATCATATAAAGCATGATCTCTAAGGTTGTGTTCAATTTACGACGGGGTACTAACTGTGGTGGGTGTTAATTCTCGTAAGCTGTGAAACGGAGAACTTACACTATAAAGGAAGGACCGAGTGGCTTTTGTAGGTGGATGGGGGATGGTGGAGAGATGAGTCATGGCCAGGTCCAGCCACTGATATGTCTTCTTGTCGTCTCCTTCGTGATGGTGGTGGTGATCAGCGGCAAGAAGGTGGAGTGAGCTCTGAGAGAACAGCTGATTCACCCAATCAAACTCGGGATTGATCATCGGTTGGGAAGGGCATGACACACTACTGTGGTTGGTAGGCTGATCAGGTGGAGGAGCGGAGTCGGAACTATGTTTGTTGGAACGTGTGGACCTTGCATTAGAATCTCCCTCATGCGGTGGGGACTGAGATTGCGAAGACCGACTCTTGGACTTGTGCTTTGTCTTCCTCTGACTGAGGGTTTGGTGATACTCTGCAAAGTTGAACCCTTCAGTATCGCTCCAGTCGTGAGTCCTGGGAGGCGTCGGAAGCCTCTCTTGATCGGTGCCAAAGTCCAGAGATAGAGCGGAAGGTGTAACTGCTTCCTTCAATTCCGCCTGAGGCTCAGGTGAGTGGCAAGACGTGTCGAAGACAGGATTCTCCGTCCACGTACTTGGCTCCGGCTCATGGCTAAAGCGTACGGAGCTAGAGACGGAGGCCCTCGATGTCAGGGATACAGTCCGCACACCTGAGCTTGAATGCCCGGTGCTGGCCCTGCCGAGTCTAGAAAGATCCAAAAGAGGAACCTTTCTCGGGTAGATGGGGGGAAGAGGGTCGGGAAGAGTGACAATAGCAGCAGGTGAGGGTGTGCGTGTGCCAAAATTCAGAGGTGCGAGTGGGGAATGGTCCATGTCCCCATCATCTACATCCGGAGTAAGGGATAGAGCTATAAAAAGAGTATCAGCAAATGAATTACAACAAGGTCGTAATTATGATAAGAGAACGATATAGTATGAGTGTCAAAAATATAATGTTACTAACGTCGCGGTCGAGAACGGCGGGGAGGCCGTTCTTCCTCCTCATCACTGTCCAAATCGGAAGTCCCTTTGCACAGGTGAGCGTAGGAAAGACAGTGATGGGGACAGACTTACGCTTGCGTTTCCCGCTGTCGTAAGACTCTACATCCATTGCATCATCCTCTTGCTCTTCTCCCTCGTTGCCTGGCTGCTGGACATCGATCCGGTCCTCCTGCGTCTCCGTGTGGTGGAATTGGGCTGGGTTGAAAGACCAGCGTGTCCGGTGTTGGTCTGAAACAGACAGTGAGTATCTCATTGGAGAAAGACACAACTACGTACATGGGTCAAGCATGAATTGCCAGCCACCGGTCTCCCGTACTTGGTTATCAAGATGGGAGAGGAGACTGTCTGGTGCGTTGACGTGTTCGCCAGTCTCGTGAAAGTTCCGGAGAAGGTCTGTTGCTATGTCGGGAGTCATGAGGAGGTCCGTGACAGCAACAGCGTTCTCGCTGAAGACAAGCCCGGGAGGAAGTGGACAGGCATCCCAGCGCTCCAGGTCCGCCCGTCGGTACGTGTAGGGGGGCAGGGGTGGTGGCGAAGGGAACTGCTGGTAGTCGCGCATGTACTGCGCCCTGGCTTCCGGATCCTCGATGATGCGTTTGGCGGCGGTGATGTCCGGTCCATCAGCATCCCATTGCCTGACAGCTTTAGGACCAAGCAGAATATAAAGATAAATCATGTTACAAAGTCAAAGATGAACGAACCTGTCGCGTCCGAGAAGTAGCCAAGTCCAGCGTGGAACGTTAGCAGCGGCGTGGACGGCTGACGCGTAGACCGCCGACGCGTAGACGTCTGGCGTGACGCCATGGAAGACCTGGGTGGTCAGTATACCAGCTACCACAAGGTCCAACAAGGACTTACCGTGATGGTGGGAGTCAAAATTTTACCCCGTTCGTTGCCGTTCGAGTTCGTCAATGATGACGTCAGGTGTCGTTCGGCACCGTTCGGCACTGTCCGGCCTCGTTCGGCAGCACACGTAGGCGTAGCACCCGCCATCCGATGATCTGATCAGCGCATCTTTGCTGTCTACCGCCAACACTGACTGACCACCACCTACGAAAACGTGAGTTTCTATTTTTACAGCATTTGACCAATGTAGAACCATCTGCGTAGCTCTGCACCCGCCGACGCCAATCCCTTGCATCAACAGTTGGTGGATTACTGAATTCCTCGTGTCTGTTGCTTACGCGCCCCGTTGACGCCTTTGTAGATGCCCGTGCCAATGGCTGGATCTGGATCCCTCGCCCGCTGCGGCCACATTTGCGCACACCCGCCCGAAGCAGTGCTCCCTACGTACATGGACGTGCGCGGGGCTTTCCGCGCCCACATCAAGGAGGGCGTCCACGCATGGTGTTCGCCTAAGTGCCCGATGTTTGGGAAGAAGGAGACGAGAATGCTTGTTTCCGCCTCCGTGGATGACATTAAACGTTATTTCCGCGAGATTTACAGCGTCCTCACAATGACGACCAACCGTGCTCCGAACAAGGTTCGCGTCGAATATCTGCAGAAGCTCACGGCTGATCCCGCTTGGACAACGTGGGTGAACGCCGTTGACACTCTGCCCGCCCATCCTCAGTCCGTCTTCAGTGATGGGCACTTCTGTGTACATCACGGCCAGGACTGGGACGTCGATCTCGCGAGCGAGAGGCCCTTCTTTCCGAGAGTCGTCGGACCTGGCGAGCCTCATCCACCACCTTTTGACGTGTTCAACGCGCAACACGGATTGGATCCGTACCCGCCTCCCGCTGGTCAGCCTGTACCTAATCTATTCCAACCTCCCAACCCCGCGCTTGCCTTTCCCTACGCCCCTGTTGACTTGGCGGCTCCGGCAGGTGGCTATGCAGCACCCTATTTCCTTCCTCCGGGCTTTGAGCCCCAGCTGGAGCCGCATGTACCAGCTTTGCCTGCGGCTGTCTCTCATGTCAAGCAGCGTACTCCTTCTCCCTCTGTTCCCCTAGTGTCTGCTTCCCCGTCCTCGTCTGCACCTGTCGATGCCGACATAGAATCGGCTCCTGATCATCCAGGGCGGAGCCGCTCTCTATCATCCGTAGGCGATCGCATGGACCGCCTCAGCGTACAGTCTGATCTTACGCACCCTCCTTTCCCTGTCCGCTTCATTGACTCCGCCAAACGTACAGCTTCATTCCCTCGACATCCTCAGGCGGCTTTGCCAAAGTCCATAGTCTGGGCCGTGTGGACTGTGCAGGCTTACGAGAATCTCTGGAGCAAAAGCGTCTGGGGTAGGCTCGTCAGGGAAAAGACGCGCATCCCGTACTTCACCACGATCAAGGCTGATCTATCGGACCCACTGGCACTGGCGTGGGATCAATATGTTCGTTCCTTGCCGTTCATGTGTCACGTTGTCGGATTTGCGGGTAGGGTGGACGGGAGGCTCGCAGATGTTTATGGTGACATGAACGTGGAATACTATGTGCAAGAATGGGTAGGCGTATTGGACTATTGATCGATTACACATAGTCTGACGTTGTTCATAGATTGAATTTTCCCGCCGTTTGTGGGTGAAGGGTGTTGATATCATCTACATTCCACTCGGCCCCCTCGTATACTCAATTGGTGCGCGTAACCCGGGGGATCGCACATGGTTGCTAGCCAAGGAGGCAGATGCCATAATTTTGGGGAACGCATTTTTCTGGAAAAGCATGCGCTCTGGCGGCGGGGATCCTACTTCTCCATGGTCTGGACCTGATACACTCAGGCTGCTCAAATCTCTCCACGATTGGACACTCCAAGGCAAGTTTATCTGGCCTCACCCCAACACGATGACTTTGGGCGCTCGCAAGTCCATAAACGCGTTACTGTATGGCGGCTCGATCGTCAACGCTGGTGGAGTTGCCGAGGCGCCAATCATTGTTGAATCGAAGGAGATGGGTATTGAGATGCTGAGGACAAGCTCTCATGTGATCAAGGGTGATTGGAGCAACGAGTATAGCAACGTGTTCATGCCGTTGAGCTCGCTGACCAAATCCGGGAGGGGTGCGCGCAAGTCGGAGAAGGATCCCGTCAAACGGTTTGCCGCCACTTGGGATAGCGTCGCCAAGTATTCCGGCGATCCCTTTTCACCTCGTTTCTTCGCCATTCCGTACAACGACGCCATGCTAAGTCTTGGCGAGGTCCGCGTCTACTTTTCAAATGGGAGAATCATCGACATGCTGCACACAATTCCGGGCATCCTTGAGGCGCAACAGTGGGACGTACAACGTGTCTCCGCGGTGCGCACGGCACCTGTCCAAAACATAAAGTGTGTCTAGAATGTGTCTTGTCCTCCCCTACAATGCTGACGACATATCTTCCAGGTTGCCTAAAGACTACTTGCCAGGCCTGGATTCCGCCCGAGACCGTTCGGCGCGTTGGTTGAATGGAGTCACAGAGGACTCTGACGCTGCCGAAGCAGGTATACGGGAATTTGCGGCCAAGGTCTACGAGCGCCTGGTCAACATAGAAGCAACGGTTATCGGACCCCTGCACCGGACGTATCGTTTCTTCTGTCGCGTGGACGTTGCTCTTGTACGACTGGCAGACGGCGCACTGCGTTTCACATTGAATGAGATTCAACCGGGGGAGTGCGGGCTTTGGAGTGACGAGCCGGACCTTTCAGACACTGTAGTCAATGGGCTTATCAGTGCTCTTGAAGATGGTTGTTGGATGGATCCCCGTCAAGTGTAGGGCGGTACCGTACGACGGCTGATTATTGCAGACGGGGGCGAAGGAGCATCAACGCTAATGACAATTTACCAAGATATGAGCCTATCTTCTCGCCTACTCGTCCTACACATTCTCCTCCCATAACCCTTCGTAGTCGGCGTATCCTCCCCAACGGCAGCTCTCGCATCCCTCAACATCCTCGTTAAACCTTTCCTCTGGATCGGCGTACGCTTCCTCCATCTGGATGTAGTATTCGTTAAAGTGGTAGAAGAGCGCTTCACGCCCGATGTTGACCCATTCCGGCGCTGCGGGATCGTGTGCAACCGCCTAAGAGAAATCATCAGTCATACATTTCTACGTAAAAGACGAGAACGTACATCTCCAACTATGAGTTGGAAGTGGTCGACATGCGTCGTCTGGTACTCGAGATAAAACCATGGCCGAGGTTGGCGTCCGGTTGTGGAGCGGACGACGACGCTGTTGTTGACCAAGTCGGTTCCGTTGTCGCCTTCGAACGCGATGCGGAACTCTACATTTCCTCCCGGAACGGGTTGTCCGGTGCGGCAAAGAGGAATGCGTCGGACGCGGGGTGGCATGGCGAATTATAGAGCTGCTGTGGTGATGGCGGGGAAGGAAGAAGGGCGATGACTCGTTTTCATCGATATGAGTCATCGCGATCCGATCCGGGGTCCATGGACTCGATTACGCGCAAGGGCGCGTCATTGGTTTGCTAAGCGCCCGATGCCGAACGGGGACGAAGGAGCGAGGGCGGGGGTGCGCGACGGTGTTGCTGGGATGGGCGGGGGTGCGCGACGGTGTTGCTGGGATGGGCGGGTGACGGCGAGAGGGACGCTTTCTTTTCGCGGAGGGCGCGGAACGCTCAAGTGAGCGAGCCACATACCCTCCGGCGAACGGGAGTGGGGTGGTGAGAGAATGGAAGGTGGTGGGGGTGCAGCTGACGACAGCGGAGGCGAGCGGGGTGCGGCGTGCGGCGAGGAAGGTACGGGGTGTGTCCAGCAGGGTGCGGATGCGGGGTGCGGCGAGCAGCGTGTAAGTGGTGCGAGGTGGGCGCCTCATTGGAGGGCTTACCCCGATGATAGATGCAGATCTACCAATAAATCAGTACTTTAGAATATAAAAAATCACGTACCTGGGATGGACGCCCGCCTCCAAACGGCGCGCCCATTGCAAGCCAACGGCCCCGCGCGCTCCCATCCAGCAGTGCGGCGGGGCATCGATCCAGCGTCGGCGATGGCGTCCAGAAGCCCGTGGAGGGCGTTGTTGTCGTCCAGAATGCCCAAGACCGGCTTGGGATACGAGCTGCCCATCTCACATGGGACTTACTCGTCATGGTGATATTGGTTGCTACGGCAACCAATCCCAACATCGCAGTACCCGCGTAGGCACTGCGCCGAGCCGGTACGGCGGCGTGGAAGAGAGGAGGGACGCAGAACCTGCATAAAGCAGGTGGTGGTCGAGTGTGAAGTGCTGTCAGGCACCAGCACTTGTCTAATCTTGCATGATCTGCCGGATCGGGAGCCGTTGCCGAGTCCGGCCCAAACCTGTGCCTGGCAAGCTCGATCCGCTTCTCTCACCCCTACGACGTTGGCGCCCACGACGGGCTCGTGGATCTTCTCTGTGCCGACCGCGGATTCAATGCCCCGCCGCAGGAAGGATGGGAGCGTGCGGGGTCCGCATGGATGAGCTGGGCGCGCCGTCAGGAGACGGGCGCCCAACAAGGTACGTGTTTTTTTTGTCTTTTCTTGCGGATACGCCAGTGCAGCACCGGCGTATCCGTTTGAGCTGCTAATTCCTGTGTAGATCTGGATCTACACTCCCGGCCTCCACCATCATCCCCCGCCCTCGCCCTCGCGTACGCACTCTCCCAGCTGTAAATAGATCTAATAAATTTCATTTAATGATGATTCATAATTCACTACTTGCTAATACGAACGCCAACAAAGCCTGCCGCGCCGCCCGCGCCCCTTGCACCGCACCCAACCCGCCATCCGCGGCCCAGCCTCGCGAACGAGCACAAACGAGTGCGGACAATGGCGCACCGCCAGTCTGGGAGATAGTGGTACGGGGTTTTTCAACACCCCGAATCTGATTCTGATGGTTTCCCCGCCGCCCGCGCGCCTCGCACCGCACCCAACGCGCCATCCCCCGCCCATCCTCCCGAACGAGTGCGAACGAGTGCGGACGAGAGCGCGCCGCCAGTCCGGAAAGAGGTGGGATGGGGTTTTTAGACACCCCGGAGTCGATTCCGACGCTTACCCCGCCGCCCCCGCGCCTCCCACCGCACCCAACGCGCCATCCCCGCCCATCCTCGCGAACGAGTGCGGACGAAGGCGTAGCGCCGACCTGGGAAAAGGTGGGACGGGGTTTTTCGACACCCCGGAGTCGTTTCTGATGGTTTCCCCGACTCCCCCGCGCCTCCCACCGCACCCAACGCGCCGTACCCCGCCCATCCTCGCGAACGAGTGCGAACGAGTGCGGACGAGAGCGCACTGCCAGTCCGGAAAGAGGTGGGATGGGGTTTTCAGACACCCCGGATCTGATTCCGACGGTTACCCCGCCGCCCGCGCCCCTCGCACCGCACCCAACGCGCCGTACCCCGCCCATCCTCGCGAACGAGTGCGAACGAGTGCGGACGAGAGCGCACTGCCAGTCCGGAAAGAGGTGGGATGGGGTTTTCAGACACCCCGGAGACGATTCTGACGCTTACCCCGCCGCCCCCGCCCCTCGCACCGCACCCAACGCGCCATCCCCCGCCCATCCTCGCGAACGAGTGCGAACGAGTGCGGACGAGAGCGCACCGCCAGTCCGGAAAGAGGTGGGATGGGGTTTTTAGACACCCCGGAGACGATTCTGACGCTTACCCCGCCGCCCCCGCCCCTCGCACCGCACTCAACGCGCCGTACCCCGCCCATCCTCGCGAACGAGTGCGAACGAGTGCGGGCGAAGGAGTGCGGCCGACTCGGGATGAGGTGGAGTGGGGTTTTCAGAGAGCCTGGATTGGACTACGGGCGTTTCCCCGCTGCTCGGGCGCCGGCCTCCGCACGCAACATGTCAGCTGAACAGGATCAGGACGGAGTGCACTCATTTTAACAGAACCACAGTGGTGCAGTGGTCTAGCACGCAGCGAGCTATTGCTGAGGCTCGGGTTCGATTCCCGGCTGTGGTACTACGTCCCATTTCTCTAGCTTTTTGTGGAGTGGGACAAGAGCAAACGAGAACGGACGAGTACGCACCCAACGCGCCATCCCCCGCCCATCCTCGCGAACGAGTGCGAACGAGTGCGGACGAGAGCGCACCGCCAGTCCGGAAAGAGGTGGAATGGCGTTTAGCTTTTTGTTGAATGGGACGAGAGCGAACGAGAACGGACGAGAGCGAACGAGAACGGACAAGTACGGGCGAGTACAGAGGAGATGGGACGGAGAGTTTGAAGCAGAGATTCATGAGAGACTATGAATCTTTGGGAAGTACTATTAAGTCATCCAAGCTTTCTTGACTGCCACCACCCTCTTTCTGTTTCTTCGCTGCCTGGCGTGCTACATATCTCCATTTTCGGTCCCGCAGTGTCTTTCTTTCCGCTCGAGTTAGTCCTGCCGTCTTTTTCTCTGAAAAATAAATGATTTCAGCCTTCAACCTAGCCGCTGTATGTTGCCCTACCTTTCTGATGACTGATAGTAGGTGTGTGAGGATCAGGCGCAGGATTCTGATCATCACCAGCTGCCTGGCTTAGGTCAGGGAATTAATGTGGGGTTGGTGCATACATACCAGTGGTGGCTGGAGCATCTGCGGTATCTGGCGCCGCTGGATCTGCGTTAGCCGGCATTGATGATGATGGTAAGAGATAAGAAAATGATGTGTGTGGATATATTTGTTTTTAGTAACGGACATGTGATGACGGGAGCCAACGACACCGAACGAGAACCAACGAGAACCAACGAGGCCCAACGAGACCCAACGAGAACCAACGACGGCCAACGATATCTCACAAAGACAGATATATATATTATTGTAAGTCATTCCCAGGCATGGTGCAGCCTATTTGCAGCCGTCTAGGTGTGTTTCATGTGTTAAAAGTCCGAGGTTGGTGATCACAAGATGATCGTGCGCCACATAAAGATTGCTCCATATCTCCGTCAAAGTATAATAATATCGTCTGATATTTTGAACAGTACTTTATATAGGCTATATCTACAACTTTCTCACTCAAACTTTCCCGGTAATTTTTTTTTTTTTACTCCGTAGTATCTGAGGAAGGGTAAATGGGGACGACAAACGAGCAGCAAAATCGGAGTTCTTTGGCTGAGAAGGTAAGCTTCCTACAGTCTGGATTATATCAAAGACTCACCAAATGCTAGGCTGCAACGGTTTATCCAAGTGCCGAGAGGGTCTTCCAAGCACTGCGGCAATGCGTAAAGGATCGAAAGGACACCTTCGCTGCGACATACCCCCTCGATGTCGATCCCTTGACGATTCCTCGCTACTACATTGACGGAATTGCCCAAGACATATGGCGGGTCACTAAATTTCGGTTTACGTGAGTCGAGGTACCCAATCATGGATGTAGAACAAACTAACATACCTATAGTGTCCACGACCATCGGGACTATGCAAATGGCGGCCATCGTACGCGTTTTCACTGCTGCCAGGACGAGGCTCGGAAGAAGAAGTCCAAGGCATATGCCCCACCGGACAAAGCACGTCAGCACATTGGCATGCGGCGCTTTTCCTGCGAGAGTCTTTTGACTATCAAGTGTTCTGGGGATGGTCAATCGCCCTGGAAGATTACAATCATTCTCCTACACTCTGTTTCCAATGATCACGTACCATACGAGACCGTCGACATGCCCGCCGAAGCGCTAGGCCTTATCCGCGATAATCTAGAGTGGTTGACACCAGTCGCTCTTGTGTCCCGGGTTCAAGCGCTTCACAAGTCCGTAACTGCGAAGCAGGTACATACAGCGTGGTCGCGTCTCAGCGAGGATCTCTGGAAGCGTCAGGCGGACCAAATGGCATCGGCAATTGAGTTGTTGAAGGAAAACAAGGATGACGCTGATTACTGGGACATACCAACCGATGAGGGCGTTGTCATGTTGGCCTGGGGGATGAAGCGAATTGCGATGCCACTTAAGGGCCGAGTGGTCAAGATCGCTATGGATGCAACGTGTAAGTAAGCTCGCAGCCTCATACTCAAGGTTGAAGCTCACAGTGTATGACAGATAATACAAATGAGATGAACCTCGAGCTCTACAGTATCATGGCCGAGCAGGACAATGCCGGATATCCGCTTGCATATTGTCTGCTCTCAACAGCTGCTTCGACCCAGCTTGGAAAGCGGAAGACGGCCTTGAAACGATGGATGCATCGTGTTCGCGTTGAATATGGTGTCAACGCCGAATTTGTACACTGTGACAAGGATATGGGAGAAATCTCACCTGCCGAGGAGGAGTGGAATCCCAAGATCAGCGTCTGTTGGTGGCATGGGGATAAGGCTGTCAAGGAGCGCCTGAGCAAGCCTAAACTCTCAACAACTCCATATCATCCTACACGCGCACATGCCGAATTCAGCTTCATCGACATCAATTTTAAACCATATGGCGCACCAGATTACTCCGAATATGAAGGCGGAAAGCTCGCGGATCCAGATCCCCTACCAAATAACGATACCACTCCTACCCATGGTCCCAACACGATACTATTACGATTACCAGCAACACAGAACATGGATATTGACTGGCAGGTACCTCGGCCACCAACCATCACTCTTCCACCGCGTCCCGGACTTGATTATAGCAATGTTGATGAACCAATCAATCTCGGAAAGCGGTCCTTCTGTGCAGACGAGTTCCGCAGCGATATTGTGGATATGTTTTCCAGTCACTACCACGCACATCCACTTATTCCGGGCTATTCTGCGCCGACACCAGAGGGCATTTACGAGTGGGCCGTGAAGCAGATGTACGAATTCTGTGTTAAACACGATCTTCGGGAGGTTTGGGCATATCTGTGGGAGAATTGGTACCGGCCGCGTCGATGGAAGCTCTGGGCACGGTCAACTCACCCAAGAATTCCACGACTCAAGACCACCATGATCATGGAGAGTCACTGGCGACGAATCAAACACGACTTCTTACACCATTTCCACAAGCCAAGAGCCGATCTATTGATCTGGATCCTTCTCACAAAGCTGGCACCGTGCTACTACCGAAAACTCGACCGTCTACTAGCTCCTGCTGTTGCCCGGTATCGCGAATTATCTTCCTGGAGAAAGGCATTCAAATCCGAATGGAGGACGCTCGAGAAAATATCACTTACCCTCCCGATCAATCCGAAATACAAGACAAATCCTATCCAGTGGGTCTGCACCTGTCCATACTTCGTGCGGAGCCGCTTCCTCGTCTGTAAACATCTCGTGCAATCAGTTCAGGCCGTGCCACCTCTATTCTTTGCACAAGTGGAGCGCCAACGTACCTGTCCTTTCTGGATTCACGAGTCGCTCGTTCCGCTGGATCCATCTGAAGCACCATTCGCTTTCGAGACTGCACCAATTCCTCCGCTACTAGCAGACGCACAGTCGGCAAGACCTGACGGTAACCGTGAAGGGCAGGACAACGGAATGTACGATGATGACGACGAAGAGGAGAGGGATGAAACCTGGGATGCAAATGAGCCGCTGGTGGAGACATTCGACGAGCAGCTTGACGACACCTTGAATGTCCTAGAAGAATTTCTCAAGGGAGTTCGGTATCAGCGCCAATTCCGGGATCATCGGTTCTTGAATGACTTCCAGAGGAGTGCTGCCGCTTTGAAAAGAATGGCCGTCAACTGCCTGGATCGAGAGCAGCGCTTCAACTCGACACGCGGAGCGGCACCGGCGACATGGGAGCGAGGAACAAGTAATGCCATGTTCTACCGAACGCGTCCGCCAGCTACCGGATCGAGATCGGCTTAATGATGTCACGCGTTCAATCCGGACGCGAAGCACGATAATTAGCTTTGACTGTTTCTTGTAGTCCATAATAAAGATTGATATAAACGGTATTTATGAGCACTTGGATTCGTACTACGTAGTAGAACTGGTTGCCGAGTCGCCCGCGTCGACGCACGGACCAATATTAGTCACGGGACCAGACCTGGGTAAATGTCCGTGGGGGGAGAGGAGGGGATTTGGATTTGCCGGCGGCGATGAGGTCATCATGCTCGCTCTCTTCCCAACACCCATCTCCGCCGACCAGACTCAAGAACATCTAGCAAAACCGTTGAGCCTTGACACGGTCGACTACCTTCGCCTCCATACGCGCTGTGTCCCGTGCCGCCTTGGCTCCAGGACCGATATTTGCCTCCATGCCCGCCGAATGCCACCCTACGACGACGGAGGGTCCGGGAAGCCGATGAATCCCGACACCGGACACTGACGGGATGTGAAGCAGAGTATCGAGCGAGGGTAGGCCTGGGAAGTCGGCGTCCTGGCGCCCAGCTGTCCCCGACACTTCGGTACGGCGTTCTTGCATCTCATTTTGACATTCACTCATCCTCACTTCACGCCTCTTGCTGAAAGACTCCTTCTTGTACAACCCTCGATGGACTCCGACGTTTCCCCGCCGCCCAGTCCCTGCTACCGTCACGACTTTACCCACATTGGCCGAGCCTGCCACATGCGATCCCCGCACGTAGACCGATGGATGGTAGATAAATCATACTTATCGATGTCATCCGGTTGCCTATCGGAGCACCTCTGCCAAATGATGATTGTTCATACTCCTATGAATCGCGTTGGTCCGTGTCCTTGCAACGTCCAACCCTTAACAACAAGACTACAACATGGTCTTTGACGAAGTGCTTGGCTCGGTAGCACGCGTGCTTCCACGACAACCGCGACTGGCTTCTAGCATGATCTAGATTTCTGGGATGCCATGGAAGCGGACAGCGCCGTGGTATCGATTGCTACTGGTTCTCACCCGTGGCTTCACTATTGTTCGAGACTTGTGTCGCTCCTTTTGTTTATACAGGTGACAGCAACCAGGACTCGGAGCTAGACGTATATATCCTTTCATTCTTATTGTTGCTATTGTTGTCGCTGGATTGCGACTTGGACCATTGAAGGTAGGTGGCAAGTTCTGGCAACGCTCACATTTCAGGTCTTGTATAAAGCATGGGCCGCCGAGCATCACTGAACTCACTCGACGACATGACCAATTCACAGCCATCCGTATGTTCACTTTCAGTTTGGGCACTCGTATCACCACTGAACTGCATTAGTCTCGACTCCACATCGCGCCCCCATCGCCCACTTTAGCTGGGCTGCCTTCCCATCTCAAATCGGAGATCATAAACCATGTTGGCTCTACTCCAGATGGATTGCTCCCAATATCACTGGCTTTACCGGGCGCTCTCGACATCGTCCGAAAGATAATCTTCCAAGTCACGGACTTTATGAATGGCAGACGGGGAGAGCAGAACTTGAACGAGATTGGAGAGCTAGCAGACCTATTCCGACAGGATCTCACACTCGCAGGCTTCTTCAAAGTCGTCTCAATCAGCGACGACGAAGAGTATCGGGGCGCTGCTGCGCACCCAGATCTGCCGTTCGTCCTCGGGTCAATGACCAATCTCCAAGATCTCTTCCTCGACACATGCAACTTTATCTCGCCCAGTCGAGGAATGTTCAACTTCCTGGCTTTCTACGACGCATTGTCGCTTACCAGGATCACGCATCTCGCCTTGTTATCTTGCGAAATGTCGTTCGATCAACTGATCTACATTCTGATGGCTGTCTCGAAGACGTTGACCCATCTCAGAATCAGGGGCTACACGTATCCTTCCAAGCATTGGCCGATGCCAGAAGCGATTGACCAGGAGTATGAAGAGTATCCACTCATGGATGAAGTACTCTTTTCCAGTACCCGTACCCGGGAGAGATCCCTCAGCTTGAAATCCTTGGCTCTCGAGATCGATAGCAGCGCCTCGGCTTTGCTGCTCGATATGTTCGCCGCACCCATCAGTCCATTGAGGAGCGTAGGGGCTCTGACTCTGCACGGAAAGAAAGATGGCCTCAACCTGTTCGGTACTGGTGTGACTGTGCGTCTCAATAATATGCTGATCCGTCACGGAGCAACTCTGCATACTCTCAAGGTCGCATATATGAGAGATGGTATGTGCTTTGCCTACCACTCGTCCCACTACTTACGAGCTCAATGATCTCGCAGTAAATTTTAACTACAAGCCCGTACCACTTCGACACCTCGACAATCTCACACATCTTGAGCTCGACATAGGCGCGCTTGACTGGCAGCCTATGGACGGTTTCGATTGGAACGTTGACGGACTCAACGGCATTGACATACACACGACACGCTTGTCAACTCTCGTTGTTACCATTCGTCCCGACTTCAACGAGAGCTTCGACATGGATATCAGAAAGCACACAAACTGGGCATCCTGGAAACCTCTCGATCGTGCCATCATACGTCTCAAGAGCAAGCTGACGTCCCTCACAGTCAGAATAAATGAACACTTTCCATATCTCTTTTACGATTCTTCGGAAAGATCGGACTTGGAGATGTGGTTCCCAAGATTGTGCCTTCCGCAGGTTTACAAACAGTTCTTCAAATTTGACGAGCATCGGTTTCGCCACAAGGAGCCATTGCACGATAGGTGCGGTGAGAATGCGTTCGAATGGAGATGGGGCCCGAGAGGGCCTCTTAATATTGAGGAGCTCGCCAAGGACTAGGGACCGGGGGAGGGGGACTCTCTGTATCAATAGGAATAGGATTACTTTATGGACAGTACAAGATCTTGACTCGCGTTGTACGCGACGCGTTGACTGTGAGTCGTCAGAGTCTGTCTATCTTACAATGTTCCCGGGCGCCAGCGGAAGTTGCTGCTTTATGTCGTGGGATCAGGCTTGACTCAGCAGGATGCGCGTGGGTGTAGACTCCTCCCGACAAAAGATCAGATGCATTTCTACACAAGTGATGGCAACAAGGAGGTCAAAGAAAGTTATATGCACGCTACTCAGTATTGAATGCCCTGGCGCCGATGGAGAGATGTGAGACGGGAAGGGGCTGGTGCGTCATGACATAGATGCAGATAAAGAAATCTTCTGTGAACGCGCACCGAATCTCGAATGCAATCGCGCTTCTTGACAGCCGTGGAACAGACTCATGCCCTGCAACGGACGCGCAAAAGTCGAAAGGAGCTGCACGCGTCGGCGGGGAGAAAAGTCACGCACTAGATCCAATCATACGCGTGTCATAGTAGGGAAGGAAGCTCACGACAGGGACACACGGCGACGATTTGCGGTGAGTAGGAGGTACGTCGTAGTGATCAAGAGGTTCGGACCGACAGCCAGATTTGATCACCGTTCAGCCGTCGCATCAATCCGGCCTGCACACGCCTTGCTCTGATCCCTCATCTCGATTTTCGTCAAGCTCAGCTCTCGTCTTTGTACGCCCGAGGATAGGAATCCTGACGTTTTGAAACGTCAACCAACGAAGGTTCCATGCCGTTCCGGCCTCCACGCGATCACCACACCGTCCTGTCGCCTAGGACTCTTACCTACGAAACCTGGCAGCCAATCTGTAACGGACGCGGCTCAAGCACTTTGCTGATGCAGGGCTCCAACAGAGGATACGCGAAGAGCGACGGGTAGGTGCGTATTCAACGTTCTCTATACCTATTTGCCCTGATTGAGTCGTCATAAGCCCGTCACACCTAGTTCATTCCAATCCCCCATCTCCGACTTCTATACATTTCCCAAAATTCAACCCATTTCCCTCTCGCGATACAGCACCAATTTGTAGCCTTCCGCTGAACAGGTGCATACTCGCCTCTCTGGCTTGCGGCCATCGTACGCGCCCTCGTCCATCGTACACGCCCGTCGTCTATCGTACGCGTTGTCGTTCAACGCCAATTGGGTGTACCCACGACGGACATGGCATCTGACCTCCTGAACCGGAATCAAGCATAGCTGCCGCGCCAGATACGAAGCTCATATCTGTCTTTTTGCGCCATGCTCATGCGACTACGCCCATGCGCGGCGATGTTCTTTCACCGCTGTGGACTCCAGTCTCCGAACCGTACCAGGTACGCTGTGGCGCTTTTGCTGCTTCGTTCGTACATCTGACGATTGATTTGTAGCCGCCCGCGTCTTCGCACAAACCCCCTTTCCCATCCGTTCTCCTCGCAATCCTTCCCGGTTGTCCTGTACATAAGGCCGAACCAGACCGCCCTTGGCTCGTCTTGAAACGCTGTCCCGCCGCGCCGCCCGCCCCCCAACCGGCCGAGTTTCTGTTCGAGACTCATTTTTTGGACGATGTCGATAGCAGCACAGGAAAGCGCTTTTACGGAGCCCTTCGTATACGCAGCTGGTGAGATGTTTGTGATTATTCTTTCTGACCAGACTTGCCAGCTCAACCTTCCCTTCAGATACTTGTCCCGCAGCTCAGGCCGCGTTCGGCGATCAAGTAGATGTACAAGTCTCCCTCGTTGTCTGGCTGGCCTCTCTTGGGTCGGACGACCACCAGCGCAAGTGTATCTGCCAATACAAGGGTCCTTGTGTACACGTCACCCCTCATCAGACGGAAAAGTCGGACCTCCCGATGCTTGTTTCGCCGAGCCCCAACGTATCTCATCGTACGCCTTGGACGTACTTCTCGTCTTGACACAACACCTGGCGGACTCGAGAGTATCGTCCTGGCGCGCCGTGCACGGCCAAGTCCGGAGGATCGTCCTTTCAGGACCTACCGAGCGGAAGAAGTTTGTCGAAGGATTCGCCTGTCCTTTCTACCCACTACCGCCCACATTCTTGCCTGTCAGACGCATTTGCAATGATTCGATCTACTTCGGTACTTCCAGAGGCGGGTAGGGATGAAAGCGATGCACGTATCTGACCCCGAGCGACGTTCAAGGTCCTGAGGTGAGACGCTTCGTTTAAGGATGTTTGCTCTATTGCTTATCCCCGCTAACAGGAACATTTCTCGTGGCTCATCGCCGGAATGTCTCACAAATCTCATGCGTCGCTCGTCCGCGCATGGACTACCGGCCTCTCGCCCTATGTAGATGCGGCCGTCCATGAAACTTCCCTGTGCACATATTTGGTAAGCCTCGCCTCTGTGGCTCCTCTTCACATGACTGAATGATCAGGTCGCAGCTTTCGCGTCTATCCGCCCCAATATCTCTAGGCTGGATATGCTTTCCGCTGTGAAGCATCGGGAGAGATCCTTGCGACCCCGTTCCCGAGTCAGCAATACCTTCTTTCCACGACTTGCCGTTATCAGTTCGAGGATGGCGTTACGCCTGGAGACAGAAGCCTTCTGAGCGCCAGTGCTCCATTCATTCGGCCACAGTCGTGGCTCTATTCGAATGTGGCCAGCGGTGGATGATTTATTGCACACAGTCATCCTCCAAATAAGTTCTGTGTAATCAATTCATTACATTTCATCGTCATAACCATTGTCCGATTGCGAGCGTCACAGACGCATCAGCAGATATCCATCGCGGTTTCTTCATCGGTGCCATCCATCCTGATCCTTTTTGTGGGACGTTCAAAGTACCCCTCGTCGAAATCTGGCCGACCTCGCGACCGCGGATGAGGTGTGCAGATGTTCATGAAATTATCGTCCTGCAAGTCCTCCTTACGAAGCTTCCTTTCCTGTCGATAGTGATAGTTTGATCCAGACTTAGTCAAAACGACATCTCCGTTTTGTGTCAAGTACTCGAGGGGTCGCATCGTTATCTATCGTGATCATGGCATTAATCAGTCTGGCAAAACACGACTCGAAAAGATATACGTACGTCACAATTTCTGTAATCGCAGTATCTTTCGTTGACATTTGCTGTACAGGCGTAGGCCCCTGCTGGCTGACGTTCCCAGGTCCATCGCCACGGATCGTCTTTTGTGCGTCTGATTCCTGCCAGAACAAAGTTCCGGTACGGGTCTGCTGCCCGCCACCAAAGCCTGCGCCGAAACTTCGACCTAATGAACTCCTGCGCAAAATGACGGGGCCCAGGGAAGAAACACGCGACGCCGACACGCATATTACTCAACTCCCCGAGCCACATTCCAGTCGGTTCCGACGGTGTTGGGCGCTCAGCGCCAATACACTTTATTGCCTCTTCGTACTCGAACTTGCAATCAGGAGCTCGCCATGGAGGGATGTTTGCGCCGCCCAGGTTGGGAAGCTGCAGATAGTCCACGAGAACGGAGCAGAAGTCGATGGGCTCGTGGATGTCCAGAGCATCGTGGTCAAATGCGACGAAGGAGCCGTCCTCGAAGGTAAGAAGGATGTACTCGTAAACGAGTTCGGAGCTCATGATTTGATGCTGGAGGTAAGAACACAGAGGCAGGAGCAAATCGCCGGAAAGACAACGTTTTAACATGCGCTGAGCATTTGATGGCAGATCATGATCGGCAGCCCCGGATGCGCCGCAATTCTTGCACAGTTGATCTGTGGGTTGTATGGGCCTGGAAAGTGTACATATACGACTGGTATGCCGCAGAAAGTTATCTCTTCTGATGAATCAGTGCACCGCCATTTGCTTGTAACAAAGTGGTAAATCAGAACATTGCTTGGGTGGGATAGGACAAACCGCCGCGGATTACGACAAAGGGAGGACCTCAAGACGAGAAATTGTTCCTCCCATGAAATTCTTGCTACGTGGCGAAACATTCGTACACAACTACAGTCGAGCACATCTGAAGCCGCATTTCAGAGACCGACCTCGACTTGATTCGAGGAAAACCGTGCGACAACCGTCGTAGGTCTTCTCACGGAAGAGAGTCTACGGTGTACAATGGCGGCTAGACCTATCAAGTCGCCAGTCAATGCGGTCAATGGAATGCAGACCTAGGATTTTCGGACGCCGTGAATAAGCATCACAAGAGTGGCATTCTATGGAAGTCCAGGGGAGTCGCCGTGAGTTACCTGTGTGCCTGCAGCGTGGTGAGCGGTGTCACTGTGGCGGCTAGATAGGCAGTCAATGATAAATGCGTGCACGGAACAACCTTCGGTCTGCTGATTTGAATATCATCCAAAAGATAAGTACCGCCGAGGTAACGCTGCTATCGCGGGAGGCTTAGAGATTGATACCGCGACAGCTGAGTCGGTTCCATAACGGATTAAAACTCACGGCTTGGCTGGCCATTAGCATCTCTACTTGTCCTGCCGCCAAAAAAGCGAAGCGCGGTTGGTGCCATCAGTGTCGGGATGTACGGCCCGTCCAGGAGCCACATGGCGCCGGCTCGCCGCCAAGGCACGCCACGCGGATCCGGACATCGCCTGATTCGCGTCTTCCTTCCTTCCCGTCACCTCACATTCATTTCCTCGATCGAAGGCAAAATGAAGGACGCACTGACTGATGCCAGTAAGTACGTTCAGTTGATCTACGTTGAATATAGCTGATGTTTCGCAAGACTTTCCCCGCACGGCTGATATGCGTGTCTATCATCTGGGCTTACGTCCTGGAGACGTAGCCAACCGACTGGTAACGACGGCTTCTTACGAGAACAGGCGTCTGGGACTTACCGCGCACTTAACTGCCACTAGATCACAGTTGGTTCTCCTTCTCGCGCAACAACCATCGCTTCCCATCTGGATGTCACCCCAAAACCCTTCCAATTGTCATCAGAGCGTGGCTTCCTGACCATAACTGGGCGTTACAAAGGCGTCCCCGTGTCGATCTGCAGCATCGGAATGGGCGCTCCCAACATGGACTTTTTCGTCCGTGAAGTCCGGGAATGTCTGATAGGCGACATGCTCATAATTCGGCAAGTCGTGGTCCGTACGTGCGGCTATGTCACCAAGTCTGACATGTGTACCTTCCAGATTGGGCTCTTGTGGCGGTTTGATAGATGTTCCAGTTGGAACCATCGTCGTTCCCAAAGCATGTATCTGCGTCACGCGGAACGTTGACTACAACTTCGTCGACCCATCTCAGTCGGCCCAGGAGAAGCCCTACTGGATATCCAAACCAGTGCTGTTTCCTAGGAAATCTTGCAGGTCCCATGCTTATTCTCTCCACAGGTCCTAGCTGATCCCGAGTTTCACGACGTCGTTGCCGCTGCACTGAACGACACGAAGCCCGAAGGCTCTGCCGCGCAGATCGTGGCGGGGATAGTGAATGCTTCCGCGGATAGCTTCTACGCATCCCAAGGTCGCCAAACCTCCTTCCCAGATTGCAATCAGACCCTCATCCGACAAATCATCGACTCCACCAGCGATGTCGCGACGCTCGAGGTACTGCACCCCTTGCACGTCCGTTCTCACACTGAACTGAGGTGACAGATGGAGACTCATCATCTGTACCATCTTGCCGCATGCTGGTCCGCTAGGCAGGAGTCTCTGAACTCGGCCCCGCTCACTACCAGCCCAGTCATGGGCAGCCATGTCCCTGTGGTGGCGCGCACAGTCGCTGCGCCTAACACTGTCATTCGCGCTGCGGCTGCCCAAATGATCTTTGCCTCTCGCACGTCACAGGATTTCATTTCGCCTGAGCAAGTACAGGAAACGGAAAAGTGGACAGGCAAGGTTTGTTTGTGGCGTCTCTTCTCTCGATACTATCAGTCACCAGGCTGATTAATGATCGCAGGGTGTCTTGGAAGCGCTCACTCGGATGGAGCTCGCTGATGATGTGAGTGGTGCGCTTAGCGTCAGACCAGTGCCGTGACTTACGAGAACTTGTTTGTTTTTAGCGTGTGCACCCCGAAGAGGGCAGCGTGTGGGAGAACTGACGGCAGGCCATTGGACGTGGTGTATGGTAGCGTACGGCCTCTGTTGACCGTTAGAGGGAAGCAAGGACATGCACCTGAAGCTAGTTTGCTAGTTGGCTAGCGTACGAGTAATTGAGACCAAGACGAATCTGTGCTAATCACCGTAATATAGATGCTTATGGTAAACCAGAGTCCTTTGAGCGGACTGTCGATTCATGATGCTACTGCCTGGGTGCCTCAAGTCCTAGATATGGGTAATTCACTTAGGTTCCTCTCCTATAACACTGTCTTCAGACGCTTTGCGTGCCTGGTGTTACAAGTCGGATGCGCTGGCTAGTCAGGCATAGACAAAGGGCAGGAAAGAATATCGTTGGATCTCTCCTCCAGCACGTTCCTTTGACATCGTCTCTATACATTAGCGAACAAAGGACACACTAATGCACGTTTCTTCGAAGAACACAAAGTCTTAGGTAAATCTATAAAGACATTGCCGATCCTACTGTACATGTACGTCTTCATAGCGCTCTCGTATTCCTCGGACCACCAGAGGCGGATCAGGAAACGAAGCTCGGAGTCGATCTCTGCGTCGGTATTGTCCGGCGCTAGGCACGTCCCCGTCGTGCGGAGCATCCGGACCCGGATAGTGGCATGCTATCAGGAATTACCCGCCCAGCATGAGTGTAATAATCCTGTCTTCTAATTCCGAAGGAGGAAAAACCGGACTTTCAAGTTAAGAGCACTAGGAAGAGAAGGCTCAGCTGTGCGGCGGAGAAGGCTCTCCAAACCACTTGCCTCGTTGAAGCCTACGTACTTGACTAGCGGATAACGCTGAAAGTTGGGGAAGAAGGAACGTCAAACTTGTACCCTCAAAATTTTGCGGGCGTCTGACCATGGACGCGAGGCTGTCATTAGTGCGATGATCTTACTCTGGATACAATCAGCTTCATCATATGCCAACTGTTCGAAGGAACGCGTACGTACAACACCCATCAGTGGGGAAATAGCGACGTGCCCTTTCTGTAACGGAAGTCTTAAGCTTGAAGAGGAAAGCTCAATGACGAAGAGCGGGAGTGTCAAGTCCAAAGTCCGACGCGCCGACAGAGATCCTTTACCCTTACCTAGACTCTGGAATCAAGCAAGCAGACTTCTGATACTTGGCTTGAATACCGCGCGAGGTTCAAGCCAACCCCAATGACTCTTGATCGCAGCAGTGGCACACATCGACAAACTTGGGACCCGGAACACTAGCCGCCCTTCACGAATGGAGAGGAGTACACGAACCATTCGAGACGTTTGCTTTCCTTGTATAATTTCTGAGCTGCGAGTCTAGACCGTCCACAATCACAAGCGAAATTGCACCGCGTCAAACACGGGAAGTCATGAAGGCGCGCCATCATGATTGTAACCCCGCGTAAATGTCCAAGCTGCAGCTGCGGCTTGATCGGCATCTCCTCACACACGACTTCGATGGCATTGCAGCTTGCTCTCGCCCCCTGGTGCTGACTACGCTCATAGGAAGGGACAATGTGACGAGCACACGATCTCTCGCGTCGCTTTGAGCACCTCCTCCCCTTCCCGAGTGGAACTGTGACTGAAGCCAATTTAGGATGCTCTGTGGGTCCGGGACATAGTCTCATCTGCCGAACATTACTTTTGTCACAAGTTCTCACCTTTACACACACACTGAATACAGAATACCTCGCGCTCTCGGCTTCTGAATTTTGGTCACTCATGGACCTACAACTCATCGATACCACGCCGGCACCTATAGACTGTGCTTGTCCAATTCAATTCGCTCCTGATCGATGTGACGCACTTCCAATATGATACGCGCTACGCGATACTGTAATCCTCTCCGTCACCATTTTTATGGCACAGAGTTCGTATCACACAGTGCCCATTCACGCCGAGCCTAGAGAGGGGTCAACTTATCATAATAGAAACCAAGTGAATGTGTGCTCGTTTTCGCTTTGAATTCAGATATCTGGCATATATCTAGATGTCAATTCCTCGTCTCTCTTGATCATTCCCATCCCACCCACGCGCCGTCTCAGTCTCGCATGATTTCGTCCTCGCGCCATATCTTGGGCCCTGGATTTCTAGCTGACCGCGGACATCACAGACTTCCCTAGGACATCCGAGAATCATATGGATGTGGGCAAGACGGTCGACGCTGTTGGTTGGGGGTCTTGGATCTTGGGTCTGTGGCTACCTTCCTAATCGTGCTGGTTCTACCTCGAGCAGCTCTGGGGTCGGGTCTTCCTCGTGCGTACGCGAACCTGGGTAACGGGAACGTTCCAGACTAATTCGACTTCCCCTCTAGGTCCCCTTACCTGCCTTTCCCACCCTCTAAAGGAGACGGGATGTCCATATCAGCTACATCGACCTGCATGCTTTCACGGAGTAATCGCGTATCTTTCAAAAGTGCGTGACGTTGCAGTGAAAAAAAAAAGACAAAGCAACATGAGATCGTTATCTTTAGCAGCGGGGATGACACGATCAACCCACGCGTTAAGCGGCACTTGGGGCTCGGTCGCCGTGGGCGTTGGACCCAGTACTCGCCGCGCACGGAGAGTTCACAGCCTCGTGGGAGGGTGGTGCCGTATGTGGGCGCTATCCGTCTCCATAACTGTCGGAGACTCTGGGTTCTCCCGAACGGCGGGGGCGCCGCCTGGAGAAATCCGAAGCCACGCGCTCAAAGCGGCGTACAAGACGGGTGCGACGAGTTGATGCTCCGAGGGATATGGGATTTTTAAGCATCGTGTCATCGTTGACGTGTGGCTTGAGGATGGAGGGTGCGCTTCTGGACGACAATCCTATTCATTTCCGGTCTTTTAGCGCGCACATAGAATTGAATTCGCGGATGTGAATGCCATTCAGTGGAAGGGCACACTGAGAAGAACAGGCACAGTAGATCACCGAGGGTGTGAGATGGAAAATACGTGCAGCACAGCCTTTGTGGGGATTGGAAATGGATTATGAAATGTCGAGGAAAGGAAATATTGACATCTTCCCAAGCGTGAAACGCCGAAAGAGAAAGAAAAATGCTCGCACTCCGTTGATGGATGGGGACATCAAGGGGAACTTGCCGGTCAGATCTATCGAGAATCGGGGGTCCTGATTATGTCAGACCCTGGATATGGACCGTCCGTCAGGTGGTTCGTGCTGTGGTTTTCGTTTGACTACGTGCAAGACAACAATTATGGGCGTAGGATACGAGTGTCCTGGCTGTCTCGGGACGCAATACGGTCGGTACGCCAACGGAAGGCGGTACCCAGCAGCGACGACGTGCCTGGGTGCGGTCAGGTGAGGCGGACTGAACCAGGTTAGCGGACAGATCAAACCGGCTTTGCGCGGATTTGGACGTGGTTTGCAGATGCGAATACCTGGCTTAGGGCGAATCGTCGAACCTGGTTATTACCAGGATTAGTCCGGCACCTGGTTTGTACCTCCAAGCATTACAAAACCGTCACAAAGAGGAGCCCAATCTCTCTTTCCCTCCACCTGCTCCTCGTCGACACTGCCCGTCCCGCACCCAACTCCGCTCAGAGCATCACGACCTCGACATTGACTTAGCCTTACCTGACCTCATCCTTCGTGTGTTCAATTCAGCCATCATCCAATTCATATTTCTTATTCATATTTCTATACAGCACTCCATGAATCGCTTCGACCAATACACTCCCCGTCCTCCATTTAGCTCTAATGCCCCCGTCCCGTCCCCCACCACCAAGTCCGAGCGTCGCGACGACCGCGGCTCCCAGTCTGGCTCGGACGATGGCTACTACAACAACGAGCAGAAACCCAACGACGAACAGGACGGTGCGCGCCCATCCCCCTCCTCACGCTTCCACCCGTATCTCACGCGCCAGACAGACGACGGCTCCCTCACGTCGCAGAGCCTCAACGCTGACGGGACGCCCAAGCGCCCCATGAACGCGTTTATGATCTTCGCGAGGCGCCGCCGTCCTCAGGTCTCGGCAGAGAACCAGTCTATGCGCACGGGCGAAATCAGCAAAATTCTGAGCAAAGAATGGACCACCATGTCCGCGGTACGTAGCCCGCCTTGGCGCCGCATTCTGTCTCTTACACTCTTTTCCATCAGGCGGACAAGCAGTTCTACCTCGACCAGGCGAAGCAGCTGAAGGAGAACTTCAACTCCAAGTACCCTGACTACGTCTATCGTCGTCGCCCGAACAACTCGCGTAAAAAGAGAAAGACGGATCCGTTGGGGCGCCCTGATGCGGGCGAGCTCGGCGATGACATGAGTCCGCTTGGTGATTTCAGCGAACCCTCGCCATCATCTGCGTCGTCTGACTCACCACAAGACGCCTTTGACCTCGCCATTCCGCGCACGCTGAACTCCCACTTTGAGTCGGGCATCGGCAGCGGTCACACACGTCTCTCGACCTTCCCATTCTCATCGTCCCACGGCGCGTCGCATTCCGAACGTCTTGGTTCTTTCAACGATCACCACCACCATCGCGGCCTCGGCCACTCTGCCTCCGCCTCCCGTTTGACTCAAAACTCGTATCCTCCGTACGGAATGTCTCAATACAACAACGACCACGCACACAGCCATCATGGGCCGGGGCATGGTCCGTATTCCGCCAACGGATCCAGCGGAGGTCACCCATCGTGGCTCTCCGATCGTCCCGCGCCGTCCCCTAAATCCTACTCGCCAACGTCTTACTCTCCGTCGAGCGCCCCATCTCCAACTGGCAGCGCGCAGTATCCCTTCCCCAACATTCCTTCCAACTTCTTCCCTGGGAGTGGCACTGCGAACACGTACCCGGGGACGGGCACCGGCACGAGTGGTGCGGCCTTCGAAGGGAGGCAGTACACCTCCTCACCCGCACTCAGGGATGAATCAGGCGCCTACCCGCGTCCAGGACCCCGTGCTGCCCTACCTCCACTCTCCAATCTCACCTCGGCGTCCGCTGGTATCCCTCCCATCGAGGCAGGCTTCCAATGGAATAGGGAAAGAATAGATACGTGAACCGTCCATGGACTTTGATTTCGTCGTGTTGTTGCTCTTTCTGTCTTGCTCGTCTTGCTGTCTTAACTTGTACAACGTACCAATCCGTACTGTAGCTTCATCTCGTATTGCTTTAGTCGTTTCGTTTTTCTTTCTTGCTCTCCTCTGATTTTCCTTCGCTAGGGTCTTATGTGTCGTCTCCGTACTAGCTAAAAATTAATCGTAATCTCGTCGCTATCTAATGTCTACAGGCGGTGTCACTGAATACGATCGTGTCCTGATAAAAATAGGAACGAAGGACCTGGCTCGAAAGGGCTTGGCGTATGCATCCCTAGGTGAAATCACATGGAGACTTCCTATACTTAGAATCAAATCCTTCGATGATGTTCTGCAGGTGTTCTGGTCGCGCCGGGAGTCGAGGACACTCGATGCTCCCAGTGCTGCGCTGGACCCATCTATACCCTGCTCCTGCCAACACGGAGGGAGGTAGATCCAGGCGCAGGGGACTCACACCGCTTGGAGCGTGGGATGACATGCATGACATGACGCTTCCTGCTACGGTGTGGGGTAAAAGCAAATTCGAGCCCCATTATCATATGGGTGGGCTGATCACGATCGAGTGTACTGAACTTTGATAATACATTCGAACTTGGTCAAAGAGCGAATGCTGTAAAGACAGAGGCAACGTTTGCAGGATATGATGGCGGTGGGGGACGCGCGAGTTGCGGAATTCCCTCATTATTATGAAGGCCGTCGTGAGAATGTACCAAGGGTTGGGTTGCGGTAACGGCTCTTCTTCGCTGTTCCCTACTCTTCCACATCCCCCGTTTCTGTCTTTGCATCCGGGCCAGTCCGTCCTAGCCCTCTGCCCAATCAAAAGCTCTCGCGCCACGTCTGCGTGATGCGGACAACTTCCGAATCACTGTCAAGTATCTTTCCTTCAGCCACATACTTTACACTAGTCGCAGTGTACATGAAGGCGGATCACATCGCAGTATGTTCCGCTCTGAAATTTGTATTATCGAACGGCATCAAAGAGCCTAAATTCCTGGCAGGTTTAAATACCTGCGTATTGAATTGTTGGATGAGTCCGAATATGTACCGCATCTCGGTGCCGTAATGGTGTGCCAAGGGAGTGGATGGGGACGGGGATTGAGAAGCAGTAACATCAGCATACAAGGAACGCGTGGTGTGCTCATACCCTCTTCGAGGAGAGAGAAATCTGGAATGAGTTCCTACCATGGGCTAGGCCCTGAATTGTTCCTAGTAAATTTTGACGACATGCGCATGCAGCAAACGATTCGTCCTTGTCTCTCAACATATCAAGCGTCCCGAAGTTCATGACTTGCGACTGTGAGTTCTAGATCCAAGGTACCTCTGCCTAAGACCGAACCAGACGAAATCAAACCCAAAAGACCGTAAGTACATGATGTGCCCTAGTTGATCCCCCTTCTGATGTTCGTGAGACCTTCGGGATATCGTAAGTTGCTGTCAGCGATAGACCTCACATGCGTATGATGAGGCCACATTTCACTCGTCATGTGGAGGAAGGCGTCTCCCGTGCCCGGCAAGCCATCAGCCTAGAGGTAACCAGAGCATGGATCCGAATGCGGAAAGTAGGCGACCTTTTTGAGGCGAATTCGGTACTATCGAATATACGCGCAAGAGTCTCTCGGCTAATCCCCTTGCCAGAAACGGGGATCTTATCAAGTAGGCAAGTTCAAAGCATGATGTACAACGTACAACTGCCAGAGGAGGTGTTAAAGCGCGCAGGGTCTTCGCGGATGGCAAACAATGTCGGAACCAAGAAGCCATGATGTCGGCACAAAAGAACGAGTTTTGCCTTCTGGAAACACGAACCCTGTGTTTGTTTACCTCCTTACAGCTGGGGGAGGCGTTCTGCACCCGAGGCCGAACTCGAACTCGAACCAAGCGTACTATACCACTCTGCAGGTTCTCTCGGGTGCGACAACCCTGGGAGGTAGTTGTCTTTGAGGCGGTGGTTTACGACATGAGAACACCGACCATTGACAGGTGATATGTCCGGGAGGAAGCCGACAATCAACCGAATGAGGAAGTAGATCTACAACGCCGCCCTTGCAATTTTTGTACCAGGGATGGGTACGAGGCGATGAATTGGGCGCCAAACGATGCTGAGATGTGGTTGCTCGCCGAAGACACCGCGTCACCGGAAAGAGAGAAACCCCCACTGAGTCATCTCGTAGCCTGACGACGTGCCGAATCGTTCGTCTGGTTCGTCGGGAATGTTTGCCCTCGAATAAAGTTTCCTCGAACTTCGGGAAACACTATAGTGATGGCGGCGCATTTGGTACCTCGCCACACCTTCAGGACCGGACCTGAGGTTCGTACATCAGCGTGAGATCCTGAAAGGCAGACGAGGCATGCGCCGCTAACACTCGCGTGAACAGGAGCCTTTTGCAAATGCGGTAGCTGGATGACCTACCCATGAGAAGACCTCTGCGCACCAAGAGCGGGAGTATAACGGGATTTGCCAGTACTGCAGTGGCGGCGGCTGGCGCATGCGAGCGAGGCAAACAGGCCACTAGTAGCAGACCACATCGCGTGCCTAAGTCAGAGGACCCATCTGAGATTAAGAACCAGAGGCTCATGTGCAAAGCTGCGGGTATCGGGGGAGCAGTGGCGAGCTCTAAGACGACCCGTTCATCATGGACGAATGTAATTGGCGTTTGCTTTGCCTCAAGCGGCATATGCCAGAGCCAAATGGACTTCAAGAACCGATGGGTGATTCCATGGATTCTGCATCATGAAGGCGAGCTAGACAAGGATTCCACGCACGAATATCAATACTTGACCCAAAGGCGGATACGCTGCTTCCGAGTGGCTGATGTAGATAAGGTTCAAAACTGTGAGGCGCAGAGCTATGACATTATGGCGTGGAGAATTTCCAGACGGCTTAGGCAGAATTTCGGGCGCACCAAGGCCGTATTTGACAAGTGCGCATCAGAGCGCCTAAGATGCTCCTAGCCGAGATTCCTTTCCGGAGAGAGCTGAGTGGTCGCCCGTGATTTCTAGAGGTGGAAAGGTTTCCCAAGATTTTCTAGGGATGTGCAAAGCGACAGCTACCGGTACACTGAGAGTAAGATCAGTATGCGGCCTGGTGAAACTAAGGTTGATGGAATTTCAAGGAAAACGGCCAATGCCGAACGGTTGGCGCGAATAACGAGTAGTTCGCGCGCGCCCTACGCGCCACACTCCTCATGCATACTGCAGGTAGGGAACCGAGTTACCCGCGTGGCGCTTTCACAAGAGGAGAACGCCAGGCTTTCAGCAATATAGAAGCCACGTCTCAAAGTGACGCGGTGGATCCTTCACTTCCGACGTGGGACCAGAGACATGACTGACACTCACCCATCCAGTGGTTCCATGCGCCTCAAAGAAAATGACATACGACACGTAGGCCAAAATTCCTCTTCTTGACGATGTGAGCGAAATAAAGAAAGAGAAGCCCAGAAGCCGGGCAGTGCCGAGCGCAAATACGTCACAAGCATGTGATACGACGGCTCCCCTTTCACTGGCACTGTCAGTGGCTTCCACCGTCATTGGCTTTCACCGTCATCTTCCCCTCATCAGACGTGCGCACTGCCTTCACTGCTCGTTCATTCTGTGTCGTTGCAGCAATATTGCTCCCCGGTTATCATTGTCATAGACTATCTCCAGGACGAGCTTCGGTTAGCTCGCTGCGATTCGCTTTACTGGTATTTTTCTACACACGAAGCTCCAAGTACTACGTGAGTGTTGAAAGTTCTCGTGCTATCGATTGCCGCGATGAGTAATTCCTTGAGAAAATAGCACTACACTACAGTCATTCTCGATGCCTTCTCAGCTTCCCCAAGAGCTGATCGATGCCGTCGTGGATCTACTTGCCTCGGATTCGCCGTCACTTCGAGGGCTCCTTGCCACTTCGCGCGTTTTTGGTGATAGAGTGCGCAAGTTTCTCTACTGTGACTTGCATGTGGACATTCGGCTCGCGGGATCTTGGGCGACACTTTGTCCTGTTTCAAACAACATCATCAACTTAGCGGCCGTTGACCCGTCTGTCGCGTCTGCGGCTCGGTCCATTCATCTGAAAGTCTTTGTGGATGTCACGCCCACAGACGACTATATCCTTGTATCAAGCCCCGCGATCCGGGGCTGCTTGGCCAACTTCACGCATCTCAAATCCATTGTCCTCAGTTCCAGTTTTGAGCTTGACGATGAAACCCATTGCGCTCTGATTGCCTCCTTGTTATCTCCCGTTGCATTTCTGTCTATCACCTTGGATGGAAACCATACGACCGCGCCTGCATTGTTGACCTTTCTTTCCGAGTTCCGCCGCGCACCATTCATCTACCTCGACCTCGTAAACGTTGTGAGCCACCAAGCTGTCATGGGATCACCAGACTACACTTTTGCCAGTGCGTCTGAAATTATCGTGCGGCGATCTTCCTCCGTACTCCACTTGTTTTCATCCCTGCGTCCACTCTCAATTCGGCGCCTCGTACTGCTCTGGTTTCACGAACCGGAGCGTGGTACATTCGACATTTCTAGTTGGAACAGTCTCCAAGCCATTATTTCGCATACTACATCGCTGGAGAAGATATATCTACAAATTACCAATCTGTGCAACGTACCGCCTAACTGTAATGTCATGTCTTTGCTTCGCTAAACAGTCTACTGACTTTCTGTCAATAGGCACGTTCTTTTCTAACTTTCTGCTGGTGCCTCACGTGACAATTCAGCATTCCACGAAGCGATTACTGCACTGGTTCAATATTGCCACATTCAATCCACATCAGTCCCATGCACGTCTCGAGTCTCTCACACTCGTGCTTGGTGACCTAGAGGCAGACCTTTGCCCCCCTCGCGAAGAGCTTACCGATCTGGCTCGGGCGCTGTCGCATCCATCCTGGTCCGCCCTCCAGTTTGTGCGCATACTCATGACGTACTTTGTGGGAAATGGTGACCTGACTGAGAGTCAGAGAATCGTGTCAGACATCTTTGCTGAAGCGTGTTACCACATGCCGCTTACTATAGAGTTCAAACCCGTCCCGGCTAGTGACACCTGGCTGAGAGACTGGTAAGCGTATAGTACACGGGCGTTTTCTTTAACAGTTTGCACTTACAAAGACTTTGTTCGAATTGAGATGCAACGGATGGGTGTCGAGCAGGCGATCATTACAACGCAGCATCGGCCGAGTGCCGAGTTTTCACTTATAGGAACGAACCATGCAGTGTAGACTATTCAGGTGTATGGGTAATTTGAGTTCAATGTTATCAAATGAAATAACTGTACACCGCGAAGGTACACTGGTAAGAAAAAAGAGTAGCGAATCCGACCTCGAAGGTGTGTTGCCTCGAGCTTTTCTCGGCGGCATTGACCAATTTCTAGAAATCGGCCGAGGGGGTACCAGACCCTCTGAAAAGCACAGCGCCATACTTTTGCAGTAGTCTAGTAGGCTCGCCTGACGCTGCCAGATTCTGCAGAAAATGGACGCCGCCAGCTACATACCAAATTCGTTTGGGTTTGACTTGGCAGCTAATAGGAAAGCCTTGCCTCACGATGGGCACGTGCTTTCGACATGTATGGGCTACCGAAGGACCGGTTGCACCGCCACCGCGGAAATACCGAGCCGTGATCCGATACGCCATAGCGTCTCACTTCGACGACAAAAGGCGCAATCTCACCTCCTGCATTCGCCTTGTGCACCACAACGAGACCACGGCCTGACCACAGCTGTGCTCTCCAGGGACCTAAATCAAATAAAATGGCACTTATCTCGCAATCATCTCGCACGCCATTGCTGGGTCCTATTGCTGCATCATGCCTAACAATCGGCCGATTGGCTTGTCCACTCACGTTCCTTCGATGAGCGACAACAACGATAGATTGGAGCGCTTTTCAGAGCTATTGGTCCGGGAGTGATGCAGACACAAACTGGCGTGCTTGCTGTCGTGCGGCGTCCCTGTGTATGATCAACTGTCGTTTTTTCGAAGACCTGGTATAAGTGTTGTACCAGTGCCGACGAAGCTGCCTTTCTCCACGTCTGCCTCTCACGTTGTTCCACGATGTTGGTAAAGGTCGACAAGAACGACGTCGAACACGTTGCGCCGACCGTCGTAGTGGACAGCAAAGGCAAGCCAAAGTCGTGGAAGAATTATATTTGGGTGCGTCGCTGTTTTTCTCGAGTATGAACGTGCGAACTGATGCCTTCCCGCTCCTCAGGACACCCTCGACAAACCAAAGGAGGTACGTGTCGGTCCCAGGCCTCACGACGACGCGACGCTCACCTCAGAGCTTACAGGAACAAAGACTTCTACTCAAAGCCGATCTACTCATCCTCGGATTCGGATGCTTGGGGACCTTCATCAGATGGATAGACAGGTACGTTTACACCCTCTACAGCCATAGCATGCTATTGACCGGATGACTACTCCTCTTAGAGCAAATCTCAACTCCGCTTTTGTCAGCGGTCAGTCAAGCTTGCTAGACGTTCCGCAGCATCACTGACGACTGCTTCGATTCTCAGGAATGAAGGAAGATCTCAATCTATACGGGGAAGAGCTGAATTATGCGACAACCGTCTATTCGGTAGCCTGCATGATTGCCATCATGCCAATCCAGATGCTTCTGACTCGAGTCCACCCCCGATACCTCATTCCGTACGTTCGGTTGTCTGAGAGACCATTATCTTGTTGACTGATTGGTGAAACAGGTCGCTCGAGTTGGCATGGACAATTGTAACGTTTGCTCAATGTAAGATGACGTCCGCTATGCATATGTATGTGCTCAGAGCCCTGCTCGGCGTATTCGAAACGTGAGCTTTCTTGTCGTTCCTTCCAAAGAGGTAGCTCAACTGACGTCGCGCGTAAGTGGTCATTTTTCTGCCAGTATGTTCTCTTCGTTCCGCAACCAAGTTCGTAACACTGATCACTGTGTCAGTTGTCTACCTGGCCGGCGGGTGGTATACCAAGAACGAGCTCGGTCGGCGTCTGGGTATCATCAATATGGCTACCTCTGGTAAGTTGTTAATATCGTATGGCTGATGCGACGCTAACTAGCGTGTCAGCGGGCCCGATGTTTGGAAGTTTCCTTCAGGCTGCCGTCTACCAAGGTCTCGACGGACGAAACGGAATGAGAGGCTGGCAATGGGTAAGTTTGATCTCAAAGAAGGTGTTTCCGACTCCTAACGCTTGGCTTGTAGCTTTTTATCATCGACGGAGTCATATCTCTCGCAATCCTATTGCCTCAATTCCTCCTCCTCCCTGATGTCCCCTCCCGCCAAACGCCAAACTTCATCTTCACCGCTGCTGTAAGTCCAATCGGCGATATCTGAACTATCGATTTTCTGACCCGTGTACAGGACGTGGAACTTGCACGCGATCGCAACAGAAGGGAGGGCCGTGTCCGCCAAGGAGGGTTCACATGGGGACAAGTCAAGAGTTGGCTTCTTCGCCCCGATCTTTACATGATCTGGGCCCTGTCCATATTCAACTCGATTGCCTTCAGGCCTTCTGACACGCTCCCACTGTGGCTCAAAGCATGGAATACAAGGCAGCCAGGCTCTTTCACGATACCACAAATCAGTACGCCCTCATCATCTTGGTCGAGAAATCATGACTGACGGGTAACACCAGATAATTACTCTGCTGGTTTGCCCGCAATCATCATTGTCCTGATGCTCAGCAGCTCTTGGGCTTCCGACACAATCTTCCGAGGCCGTCGTTGGCCAACTATTGTCATTGCTGGGACGGTCAATGGCATTGTCCTCGTGATCCTCGCTACGACGGAAGTATTCCCAAAAAATCGTGCCGGCCGGTGGTTCGTAAGTCGTTTTTGTCTGGATTCGTGGCGGAGACTGGGACTCACTCGTACTCGTGCAGTTGTACTACTTGACCGGGTCTTTGCAATCCACTGCCAACATGTTCTGGGCCTGGACACAAGAGACTTTCTCGGGCGATCCTGGGGCGCGATCCTTTGCCAGCGGGATGGATAACTTCTTGGCGTATCGTACGTATCACACCCCGCCCAGAAGCGTCTCTCAATTTGCTGATGATCACAAATTTAGTGGTCGTCGCTACTGTTCCTCTTGCGGTCTTCAAAATTAGCGACCAGCCAAACATCGTCGCCGGAAACTGGACTGCAGCTGGTGAGAGCTTGATCGCATGATCAGGGGAAATGGGAAGAGCTAACCTAGACCATGTCAGCCTGTGCCTTTGCCTCACCCATCACCGCGCTTTGCCTTGCGTACTATCAACACAAAAAGGGTATCATTGCGGATGAGCCGGAGACTGAGCCGGGAAGCGAAACGTCCAGCGTGGGCGGTGACGGTGAAAAGAAGACTCGGTTGTCAATAGACGAGTAGTTCCCGATGTTAAACTTAGTAAGGTTGAACAGTAATTTTTTGATTGTATCCTCGTCGCCAATGTAAGGGAAATTAGAATAATTTATGAGATAATTAGAGCTCGTTCATAATCAGCGCTTGAGGCATTAGCAAACACACATCTATATTCATCAAAAGATGAGTCCATCTTCTTATTCGGTGAAGTCATCTACATAGCTCTACGCTTGCGGCGGATGTGGCGGTAAATAAGTGGAAGAAATGATACCTTGTGATACAGTTTTGTGCGAACTTGCACTATCTAATCCTGGCGGCTTTTCAGGAACAGACTCAGGCAGTGCAGCATTGCGATGACCAGAGTCGTCGTCGTCGAAATCGCATCGGAGGGTTTCCCATGAGAGAGGAATGACGCCTATCCAGGACGTACAGAGTGATCTTCAGGTCTCAAATACGACCGTTTCTGAAGTCTCAGCGCAACAGGCAGCGACAAGCCAGGACAATCAGATGGTGACACACTGGCAGCCGGCGATCAGTCTTGTTCTTTCCCGCCATTGACCATTGATCCTCATTAGTCCAGAGACACCGCCCCGTCCAATTCATTCCTTGTCCTAAGCTCATGTGACGCGATGTATAAAAGAGGTGCGGTCTTGACAATGAAGAGCATCACATTCCCCGACTCTTTTCACCATGAACTTTCACCATACAGACTTGTTGGCTCTCGAGTTACCGTTGATCATGCAAAAAACTGCTTCAACTGAACCCGCAGAGACAAAAAAAGTCAGGCCGCCCGAGGCCCCCAAACCACAAACCAAGCCGGCGGTCGTCACTGACAGACCCGCCCCGCCAATTGATCTGTCATGCCTGAAGCAAGTCTATCGACGTACGTTGTCAATCTTGTCTACCGGTGTATGGAGGCGCTGAGACTGTACATCCAGTGAATCCACCCCCCGAGCCTGAGCGTCCAGAACGCAAGGTGTGGGAGATATTCGTCGACTACATCTGCCCACCCGTAGCCGCAGCTGTACAGCAGATTCCGCGAGAGCCTCTACCAGCGCAAGTGCAATCAGGCGCCTCCCCAGCGCCACTAAACGAGTCCACGCCACAGGAACTGGAGGACGCACCGCCGCAAAAAGTAGACGATACAGGAGTCACCTTGCTCTTCTACGACCGGAAATCTCGCACAATGGAGATGCGGCACTACCATGTGGCGCCTGAGAGCGTTGAATATCCCCCGGCACCAGAGCACCTAGAACACGGTGAGCCACAAAATGTGGCCCAACGATCGGCCGGCCCAACGGCCGTCGGCAAGACGATAAACGAGATCCCATCCTTTCCCCACTATGATCCAGCGATTCTCCGAGCCTTCAGGTGTGGGGCAGTGAGAACGCTGATCATCACGGCCGAAGGTGCCGATTTGGAGCTAGTTGAGCTCAACACGGCCACGGGTGATGCGTGGTACAGAGATCCCGGCTTGAAGGCGCTGCTGTCTCATGTTCGCGTGATTAAAGTGATATCTCTGGACGCGCAGACCCATTCCAGCACGGCCGACCTCCGCCGCTTCATTGCCCAAGCGGGGACCCTCGACGAGCTCCATTTCATCAATGTGGCGTTCCTGCCTTCAATCGTGGAGCGACATAAAACGGGGACTACACCACCGCTATATGCGAGAAGTGTACGGAGAGAGCAGAAGATGGAAAAGGCGTTGGGAAAAGATGTCGAGAACGCTCTCACTGTCCTGCACAGCATCCACATTTCCTCGTCCGATGGCCACGACGCATTCTGGCGCGGCAAAGAGTGGTTTGCCAAATGGCCCTACCTCAAACGAGAAATTGGACCAAAGAAGATATATATCTCGTCCTTCCCGCCTCAGAGTTCCGCACCAACGGACTTAGCACCGAAGCGACCATATGTGAGTTTTGAAGGAAAGGGGGTCGTGGCGGATATGCGATGCTTCTCCGAGTTGGCCGAACTTCACTTTCATGACGTGGATGTCTCCGGTGCGTGTTCCTATTTACCTAGATACATACGAAAACAACTAATTGTCACTATTTAGACGGTCCCAAGATAAATTCTGCAAGACCACTTCACATCTGCACGCCTACCAAGACTAATAAACCGTGCAAGGATTCACATAAGTCGGAAGAGGAGCGTGAGTAGTGCAGTAGTCTCGTCGTAATGATTTCAGTCTCCCACTGAGAGTCTTCAGTATTATTATATGTTTCTTGAACCCCGCAGCCGTATCAGTGACAACTCAGACAAAGAAGTATATAGAGTGCCAGTGATAGCGCAAGATAGAATCGATCAGTGGCATAGATCCATCTTCCAGGAGAGAAGTGAGAATGAAAGAATGGGCTCACGTGAAGACGGACAGCGAACAAATTGAGAAGAGGTATCAACCCAACAAGGACACGATAGCTTCATCGCCGCAAGGCCTTTCCGTGCCACAAGGACAAAAGGAAGAACCATCGAAAGAAATGAGAAAAGAATCAAGACGGTTGGTAGTCACCAGCGTTAAATCATAAATACATCTCAAAAGTCTAGCTTCAGATCCATTCCATGTCATGCCCGTTTATGTATATAGACCCCACCTCCACCCCCGCCTATTCCTTCCCCAACCCCATCCTTCTCAAAACACCCATCAACCCCTCCCCTGCTCCCTCCCCTCCATCCTCAACAGAGAACGACCCAGGCATCGCCAGCTCGTCCTCATCATGCGGGTGCGTGTCGTGTCTTTTGTGATGGTGCGTGTTAGTCGGTGGCGACCCCGGTGCAGACGAGTCCCCATCGCTCGACACCGTCGACGACACGCTCGCCCGGTGATTCATCGACTGATGCCTCAGCTCGTGGTTCTCCGGGGCCGTCACCTTCTCCTCCTCACCCTGCCCCTCCTCATCATCACTCTCCCACCCCTCCCCACTCCCCCTCCCACTCCTCTTCCCCACCCCCCCAATCGTCCCCCCCAACCGCCCCACAGCCCTCACGTTCATAATCGCGCTCCTCCACCTCTTCCTCGGATCAAAGTTCTTCCTCAACCCCTCGCTGAGATCCAGTTCATCATCGAGCGCAGCGCTAGGCGAGAGCCACGGGAGGGCCAACGCGGCGGCGGCGCTGGGCCGGAGCGCGGGCGCCGGGTTGAGCAGGGCCAGGATGAATTGTTTCGCTGCACGGCACGGCGCGTAAGTATGTCAAAAGCGCCACAACCCAGAAGCACGCACCTTCATTACTGACATTCCGCCAATAGCGCTCATGAAACTCCACCTTGCCCTCCGTCGTCTCCTTGATCAGCGTCCGCACGTCTTCGCTCCGGAACGGCGAGTACCCGCATAGGAGGACGTATCTGGCGAGCGTGAGCGTTAGCCTATTACTTAGGACAATGGGGACAACTCGGTACGCACGTAATAATCCCCGTACTCCACAGATCCACGGCCTTGCCATGCCCCTCGTTGTTCAGCACCTCTGGCGCGACGTACCCAAACGACCCAGCGAGGGATGAGAGCTGTCAAAGAACGGTGTGAGCTGTCATCGAACGAATGGAAACAGTCTCAGACCTGCTCATCCGGACTATGCAAATGCTTCGCAATGCCAAAGTCCGCTATCACGATGGACGAGTCCGGCGCCTTTGTGCGATACAAGATGTTTTCGGGTCTGAGGCATGTGAGAGAGGAAGGGGACACAGGAGAATACTACTGACTTCAAATCTCGGTGCACGATATCATGATCATGCAGATACCTGACGCCTTCCAGTATACTCCGTACGACCCCGACTGCGTCGTGCTCTGTAAACTTGCCTAGACGAAGCGTCAGTCCGAGTTTACCGCTAACCAGACGGAACGCACCCTTCTTCAAGATCCGCTCAAACAACTCCCCGCCCACAGCGAGCTCGAACGACAAGTAATACTTGCTCCGCGATTCGAACCATTCGTAAAACTTGACCTGCAAAGCAAATGGCGAGTGTCAGTGTCAGCGGGGTCCAATGGCGGAAGTTACGCACCACATTCGGATGATCCAGCCCCTTCAACACCTCCATCTCGCCCCACACACTCGCCTCGTTCCCCTTCACCTTCTTCTTCGGGATCATCTTCAGCGCCACGTCCTTCTCCACCTTGGGCTCCTCCTCCACGCTCCGTGCGCTCGTGGGTGTTTTGGTTCCAGACGCCTTGCTTCCGGATCCGGAGCTGCCGCCGCTCAACAAGGACGAGAAACTGCCCTTCCGGCTCACACCGGGGATGTCGAGCGTGCTGGTCTCAGCGGCGGCTCCGCGCTCTGCGACGCCGACTTGTTCTGGCGGGACGTGCCATGTCGCGCGCTGTAGGGGAGTTGGTTCGTGAGCGGAAATGAATGGAAGGGTATGGTAATAATCATAGAAATAATAATACGCGACTGATCCGCCCCCAGGCCGGACACAAGATGTGGTATAAATGAAACGAGATGAAATCCCACTTTCATCACACGCCATCACCCCCACGAACGGATGGGATGGTACTCACCACTACGACACCAAACGTGCCCTCGCCGAGGACCTCCTGGACGGTATAGTGCTTCTTCTTGCCGTACGACGGCGGCTGCGGGAGGATGGACGGGATCAGGGATTTCATTGCCGAGGTCTGTGATGCTTGTCGTGATGATCAGGATATGCCTATGGGAGGATCAGGATGGACGGTCAGGATCAGGGAACCGGGAGGGGATGGGAGGGAAGCATGTCTCGGGGGGCTATGACTCGGGAAGGGCGAGATGGCGAAGAGTAGGGAGCGAGATGGCGGGGAGAAGAAAGGGATGAAGCACGCACCTTGGCGATATGCTGCTACGCGATCGCGAGGTTGGGTGGGGATGGAGCGGCCGATGACGAGATTAGGCAGGCAGCCAGACAGACTCTTGACGAAACACGATAAGCGAGGCGAGCGCGCATCCACGCAAGACGAACGACGCACCTACTTCCCTCCGAGGTCTTTTCCTTCCGCTGCTAATATCACAGAGCTAGCTCGTCCTATTTTCGTCGTGTGCCCGTGCCCGTGGCCTCGTAGTAGTGCCCGTTCCAAGTCCCAATGTGTAGGCGATTTCGTCTCGCGTCGTCACTCCTAAGCGCGTATGGATGCTCTTGGCAAAGGACCTGGTCGTCGTCGTCCAACCAACAAATGCTGTGCACTGCCTTCGCGCAATGGATGACATTACGTCATTTGCCGCCGCGCGGAGTGGGTTTGATTGATGGGCGCATGCTTGGCGAAGAAAGTTGGCGGTCCGCTCATCTTGTCCTGCCGCATCCCGCCTCAAAAGTTACTACTCATAGGGCTGATAAGCCCTTGAGCGCTATAGTTGCAGGTCTATTCTGGAACTAAAAACAGGTGTCTTCCTATTCAGTGCCTCTCTTCAGTTCCCGCAGCTCCGCTTCCAACTGTTCAACTCTGGCCTTCAACTTCGTATTCTCCAACTTCACACTTTCCATTTCATCATATATCCCCTTTAGCCCCTCGGCTGCACGAATTCGAGAGCGTTTTTTCGCCTCTGTATTCCGGGCTCTTCGGAGCTCTTGCTGCTCCTTCTCTTCTGGTGACTTTGTCGAATTGGCACTGTTCCTCGATGTACTGGGACTGCTAGTGTTCGAGAGCTGGATAGTTTGTCCCCCGTGCGGCTCAGAAGGACCCTGACTCTGGGAGAGAAAGTCATTATCGGAAGTTGGCGCAGACTCGGAAGTCCCGTCGAATGCGATTATTAGATTGTAGATTTCTTGATACAGGTCCGGGAGGTAAGCTTCTGGTGCGCTTGAATAGACAGAAGACTGTCCCTGGGGTACGCCCCAGTTTGTAGGGAACAAGTCCTGTAGCAAAGAAGGTGCCGCACTAGATTCGTCGTCATCGCGCGGCCACCGCCCATCGTGGATGTTCAAAAGCTCCCCGTCGATATTAGGCCAGTAGTTGGAAGAATCGTCGGAATTTCCAGACGTATAGTCCGAATTGAGGCTGTTGGTATGTGCCATTTTGGTGCGGAATCCAGAAGGTGGCTTTCTGAGTGAGATAGTAGGAAGTGAATGATGAGAAAAGCCCAAGACTCTCGAGCGTCTTTGTATACTTTACAAGAACAAAGACAGCAACCCTAGAGATCATCGCCGGGCTGTATATGAGAGCCCTCAAGGTGGTGCTGATCTCATCGTCCTTCAGGTACGAGCTCGCCTCGGAATCTATCGGCGCACTGTCTTTCTCACCTTCGGACAGCCCCAAGATTGTCGAGTCGTGGCTGTCCCTCCCTGTACCAAAAAGTATATAACTTGAGGTGCGCATCACATTCTATCGTCATTCAAGTACTCTCTCCTCACAACAACATCATCATCCCCAACGACATCCGACTCGCCACCACATATGTCTCAAGGATCCAATTCCAATCCGTTCGAACACGGTACTTCGTCGAATTCGGAATTCAACGAAATTATTCCAAAGCCTAACGCAACTCACGAGCCTTCTCTCTCTGCACTGGCTGCCGACCCTTTTCATCTTGAAAAGCTGCCCGATCTCTTATTCTACTTTCCTAAACCCATGCTTGATTTCCCTTCCAACTCAAAAGAAACCTTGTTCCCGTCAATATCCCCCTGGCCCTTCGACGAAATGCCACCGGACCTCGATCTCACAACGAATCCCCTCTACGAAAGCAGTGAAGCTACGCTCGAACAAGCTCTCCTAGACCCTTTTGAATATCTAGACCAATTCACGAGGGACGTCTTGGGCCAATCGGCGGGGGAAGACGTAACGCGGGAGGCTTCTCTCGGTTCTGCCAGTTCCCAGAGGCCAAGCAGTGGCTCAGGCCTCATCAACCTCAGAGTCGGAGTCGGAGCTGAGGCTCAGACGTCGAAGAAATAGTGTATATTACTAGGGAAAGGGTGAGGAAGCATAGGTCAGAGTACGAGCACTGGCAGTGGAAACAGCGTAGCATTGCCAATGTCGACAACGGTGCTGCAACCGAGATGGAAGAGAATTATCTCGGTAGTACGACGAGGGAGTGATCTATCATAGTTCATCTTCTTCCATGTTTTTTTACGTTTTCGTTATAACCACTTTGTACTCAAGCATCACCAATCCATTGCATGCTGGACGTTAAGAAGTTCGAAGATGGTCTTATATTCCCCGCTTACCCACCGCCTCTGATTGTCAACTGAGCGCAAGTCTGGCGCCGGGAACGGGATGGCGTGTACTCGGAGTGAGGACAGTCGGTTCCGGATAAGGCGCGCCTGATGCAAAACGGCGTTGATGGGAGGCCCGACGGTGAGAAGGAGCCCGACTGTGAGGAGCCGACATGACGCCTGGCAATGATGATTCAAAAGTATCACGTGCACAAAACGATCCTCTCTGGTCGATTGTCATCACCCACCACGCCTAGTACTGCCATAACATGCATTCCGCTTCTTGTGACATCGAATACCGTACAAAAAGTCATCAGGTGGGATATATGGCATCACACATACCCAATTTGCGATCCCGATAGGTTTTCAAAGAACGATCGTGATTCGTCTGAGTTACGACGATGGCAACTTCGGCAATGCAGCCCCAACCTTGTACCTCTCCTGACCTTGTGCACTCATATTGTATTTTCTCCGGGGTCTGATCTGACCATGCGCACCTTTTGAATGCTCGAACATGGATCCATTCAAACCCTCCGCCACTGACGAACCATGATTGGTACTTCATTCAGTCGGAGATGTCCACCAGGATTCTCTGTCTCTGGCACCGTCGACCTCTACTAATATCACTGGTTTCCGAGTGCTGTGAAGTAGTAGGCATCAACTCTCGGGTCTCACGGTACGCAGCTAGGTGAGTACGTTGCGGTTGTGACATGATGTTCTCGCAACTGACTCCCAAGCCCTCACGCAGCCGGCACATTGACATACGTGATTCCTCAATGCTTTCTTCCGTAGCCCTGCTGGTCATCTTCACCCCCCTAGCAATGGCTGAGCCGAAGAATCGTACAATCGACGACACCTCTGGAGGCTCGGTGACAGGGCGGCTCCCTGTCTATGTTCCGCTTGACGCGTGGGACGGGGTCAACTGTACAGGATGCGCCATTCAGCCCGACAGGAATGTGGCCTTTGACGGGACATGGACGGCAGCAACTTATGGTAACCCCGATCGTAGCCTTACAAGCGTGTCCTTTTCTTTTGAGGGTTTGTCTATTCCCTTTCGTAGTATGCAAACACCGCTGATTGTCTGTGTATAGGTGTGGCTCTCTACGTTTTCTTCATTCTCGCGAACGCCCAGGGTGACGGGATTACCACTCGAACACAATGTAACTTTACTTTGGACGGTCAGCCCGACGGTTCATTCGACCACATTCCCACATCAATAGCACCGACATGCAATACAACGCCCTCGCTTACTCGAAGACTGGGCTTGAGCAGAACGAACACAGCATGGTGATAAGCACATCTGGCCTCGACTACAACGTTTGGCTCAACTTTGATTATGCCATATACACGTATGCCTACTTATTTTTCACCTTTGTGCCGGTACTTACCCCGACTCACGGTTATCTCTAGGTTCGATCCAGAAGCACCATCTGCGTCTTCCAGTCCCACATTTTCCGCATCTTCTTCATCTAGCTCTACACCTGCTGCATCCACTAGCCATCATGGATCAGCCGACTCTGGTCCCAACACGGCAGTCATTGCGGCTGCCACGGCAGGTGGAGTTGCACTTCTGATAGGTATATTGGCTGCTCTCTTTGTTTTAGCCGCCGGCGCCGACGCCAGCGTCATCGTAAAAAGGATCTCCCTCCCATCCTGGACGACGGCGAAGATTCTCCACAGATGTCTACATATCGGCCTGAGGCATTCCCTGCCAGATTACAAGCTCATGGTTACAACACATCATCGTCAAGCCGCACAGCCTCTGACAGGCGTATGATCGATGTCGATGCATCGAGTAGTACCTACACGACGACGCTCAGAGTCGCAAATCCCTCCGACGAATCCGAGCGCAGTCCTGCATACCTCCGACAAACGCGTCAGCAGACGTTCAAGTGTAAGATACGCCTCTTCGAGGATGAAATGTCGTCACTGGCGGGTAAAGGTGGTGGAACAGGAGATGCTCGAGACGAAGAGATGTCCGAGCTCAGAAAGCAGATCGCTATGATGCGTAGTCAGATGGAGGCTCTGCAGTCACATTTGGGGAGTGCATGGGCACAAGGTTTATCGGACCAACCGCCGCCGAAGTATACAGCGGTTGGCGATGAGTAGTGATGTGAGCCACTCGTATATTTATACAAATCTGGACTTTTCTATCTTCATTCACATCCCATTCATCGGTTTCGGCGCAATTGAAAAAGTCAAGCACTTGTGTGACAAAGAGGAGACAATGAAAGGGTACCGGACGCGAGGTTCGATACGCCTTGTCAATCCGCGTACTCGGGAAATTGAGAAAATGACAAGTCTGTCAAAGATCGCACCGGTTACTCCGGCATATGGTCCCGGTCCGTGCACATGGACACGTCACGCGTTGCCTCTGATTTGGAACTCCGCATTTTTTCAGCTTTCCCTCTTTCTTCGACACGCTCCGCGGCGACGGCGGTGCAAACGACATCTGGCCAGCTAAGTTTGACCGGCGAGCAGACGACCTCAGCACGTGGACAAGCGATGACACTGATGAACGATGGCCCAACTATGTCTCGTCTTCAAGGACACGACGACAAGGACGACGAGCAACGGCAGACAACTGCGAGGACGAGCACGAGGCTTACGACTGCAAGAGCGAGGACGAGCGACGTTGGGCTGCCAGCGCAATATATCATCTTAATAAGGACCAATATCGTGGACGAGGATACGCGCGAGACGAGGAGCGAGAGACAACACTAGGACCAATATCGCGACCACGACGTAGACCGATGACTAGACGAAGACTGACGACGACGACGACGACGACGACGAGGGCCCACGATCAGCACCCATGACGATGAACACTCATAGCGAGGAGTACAGGATGAGGGCCCACCCAAGCACCCACGACGAGGACGACAAGCGCCCGCGACGACAATACATCAACGAGGATAGCGATTGCCAGAAAGAGGATAGTATACCGCAAGGACGAGGATAGCGTACCGCAAGGACGAGGACAGGCGACGACACCGACGAGCACCTGCGATCGCGATGCAAGAACGAGAGCAGCTGATTGCGAGAACGACCGCAAAGACGAGGAGAAGATCATCAACAAGATACGGTAGTTAGTTTTGGGCAATTATGGTGAACTCTCCCCTTCATTCTCATTATTGTACTTATGCCATATCGTTACTTAAATATTACTTGCTCGTTTTGCTTGCTTATTGTGTGTGTTACAACGACAGCAATGGTAAATGTGGTATCTGGATGGCTTCTACCAAGTTTTGGCTGGTGTCTACTGAGTCTACAGCAGCGTACGGTAAGTTTACGGTAGCACTGGGATCGGAGATCACCGTACTGTATCCTCTTCTGAACTTCCAACCCTGCACCTCTCCTGACCTTGTGCACTCATAGCGTCTTTTCTAATGGGTCTGATCTGAGCATGCGGACTTCTTGAACATGGATCCATTCAAACCCTCCGCCACTGAAGAACCATGATTGGTACTTCATTCAGTCGGAGATGTCTACCAGGATTCTGTATGTATCTGGCACAGTCGACCTCGATTGATACCACTGGCTTCCGCGTGCTGTGAAGTGAGGCGTCGGCTCCCGTATCTCACGGTAGATAGGTAAGTAGGTAGGTGCGATGTCGTTGTGACCTGATGTCCTCGCATCTCACTCCCAAACCCTCACGCGGTCGACTGATACATGATTCCTCAATGCTCTCTCCCATAGCTCTGCCGGTCATCTTGACCCTGCTAGCAATGGCCGAGCCGACAAATCGTACAATCGACGACACCTTTGGAGATTCGGTGACAGGTCGACTCCCTGTCTATGTCCCGCTTTACGCGTGGCATGGGATCAATTGTACTGGATGCGCCATTCAGCCCGACAGAGATGTGGCCTTCGACGGGACATGGATGGCAGTGACTTATGGCAACCCCAACCGTAGCCTTTCAAGTGTATCCTTTTCGTTTGAGGGTTTGTCTATTCCTCGAGCAGTAGTCGAGCACCGCTAATTCATGTTGTAAAGGTGTGGCTCTCTACGTTTTCTTCATCCTCGCAAACGACCAGGGTGCCTATATCACTACTCGAACACAATGCAACTTTACATTGGACGGTCAGCCAGACGGTTCTTTCGACCATATCCCCACATCTAGCCCGCTCTTGGAATACAACGCTCTCGCGTACTCGAAGACTGGGCTTGAGCAGAAGGAACACAGCATGGTGATCAGCACAGATGGCCTCAGCTATAACGTGTACGTCAACTTTGATTACGCCATATACACGTACGCCTATCCGTCAGCTTTGTGCGCGTACTTATCCCGGCTCACGGTTGTCTCTAGGTTTGATCCGGAAACAACATCTTCGTCCTCCAGTCCCACAACTTCTGCATCCTCTTCAACTAGCTCTAGCACTCAATCATCTGTTGCCACAACTCCCGCATCCTCTTCAACTAGCTCTAGCACTCAATCGCCTGATGCCACAATTACCGCATCCTCTTCAGCTAGCTCCAGCACTCAATCACCTGTTGCCACAAGTTCCGCTGCATCCTCTTCAGCTAGCTCTAGCACCCAAACACCTGTTGCCACAATCTCCGCATCCTCTTCAGCTAGCTCTAGCACTCAATTACCTGCTGCACCCGCTAGCCATCATAGATCAGACGACTCTGGTCCTAACACGGCAGTCATTGCGGCTGCCACGGCAGGAGGAGTTGCACTTCTGATAGCCGTATTGGCTGCCCTCTTTGGCCGACGCCGGCTCCAGCGTCATCGTGAAAGGGATCTCGCTCCCATCCTGGACGACGGCGGCGACTCTCCACAGATGTCGACATATCGGCCCGAGGCATTCCCTGCCACATTACGAGCTCATGGTTATGACACATCATCGTCAAGTCGCACAGCCTTTGACAGGAGTCTGATTGATGTCGATGCATCAAAGACGACGCTCAGAGTTGCGAATCCCTCCGACGCATCCGAGTCATCCGAGTCGCGCAGTCCGGAAGACCTCCGACAGACGCGCCAGCAGACGCTCAAGCGCAAGATGCGCGCCATCGAGGATGAAATGTCTTCACTCCGGGCGGCTCAAGGTGGTGGAACAGGAGATGCTCGAGACGAAGAGGTGTCCGAGCTCAGAAAGCAGATCGCTATGATGCGGGGTCAGCTGGAGGCTCTGCAGTCACATTTGGGGAGTGCATGGGCACAAGGTTTATCGGACGAACCGCCGCCGGGGTATACAGCGGCTGACGGTGAGTAGTGATGTGAGCCACTCGTATATTTATACAAATCTGGACTTTTCTATCTTCACTCACATCCCATTCATCGTTCTCGTCACCTCCGGTACATACTACTACTCTGTCCATCACTGTAGTAAGCATCTACATACCTAGTAGTCTTCGTCACCTCTTGTTCTAGCCCGGAGTTCTCGTCAAAACCAGACCACGAGATAGACGAGAATAACCGGGACTTGGAGGAAACAGTGAAGAGGCTGCCGTCAGAGCTTGAGCAGTGAAAAAGACGTAGCAGTGCCCATCATGTTGTTGGCGTCGACAGTTGTCGTTCGTTCGTAGGTAGGCTTTATTCTCTGCGCTTGAAGGGTCAGGAGTCGCTTCAATCCAGTCTGTTTTGCGAGGTGCCTAAGCCTCCATGCTCATTCACCGATGCCTCCTCCTTTCCAATTCTTTTTATTATACGATAACAACCGAGGTACAAATACAATTCTAACAGATACTTCTAAATAACATGCTCGCCCCTAATTACTCACGCAAGCGCTGGAACCGATGCTCGTTCAGCTGACGCAGTATCTCCCGTAGGTCCTTATTGTTATCCTTCAACTCCTCATTCTCGGACCTCAGGCTCGCAATCTCATCATGCTGCGACTGCTCAATGTTCTCCAACTCCTCAATTCTACTCCTCAACTCATCGTTGTCAGCCTTCGCGGCCTCCAGTTCATCCAACGTCATAGTCAGCAATGCCTGACCCCGTATGCTTTCTGGGATATCTTGAGTTGACTGGGAGTTTCGCCTCGATCGTCCTCCGGCCACTTGGGATGGGTTCCGAGTCGATGACCGCCGGCTGCGGCTACGTGATGTGGCGTTATTGGCGTACGGAGAGCTCGACCTTTCTAGAGAACGTCCCTGCCTCTCAACAGAACCAGGGCTTGGGCTTTTGCCACTGAAGTACTCTCCCGGGGAGAGAAGCATAGCGCTGCCGCTGAGTTGTGGTGGCAGAGGAGACAAGCCGGTCTGGGTCTGTGGTCCAAACGGCTGCTCCATAGGCATGTAAGGCGTTGAATCTTCCTCTTCCTCGACGTGGATGGATGGAGACTCGAAGGAGAAGATGGCGCTGCTCAGTGGAGGAGACAAGCCGGTCGGGGTCTGTGGTACAAACGTCTGCGCCGTAGGCAAGTATCCCGTAGGCGTCGAATCATCATCGAGGTTGAAGGAAGGGGTGGATCCAGGCCAGTATGCAGAGGAGAAGGTTATCTCCGTCGAACCCCACGGCAGTGGTGTGTCTGCAGAGTCAGGGACTCGTGGCGCAGTTCCTCGGAGTCCAAAGAGGGCAGTGCTATAAGCGTCTTTTGTCTCGTTGGTAGTGTTTTGATGTGCCATTTAGAGTGATAAGACTGTGAGGTGAATGTGGAAGTATATGAGCGAGGAATCCAGAGCCCACCAACGTCCTTTAAATACTTTGTCAAACAAAAGACACAGCCTGATTGATCTTATCTCGGGGATCTACGTGAGGGTCCCTACATCAATGGCGGTGGGGTGCCTACACAGCCTCATACCGTCCCGCCTGCGACGGTTACATGCTTGCCTTGAAGATCGGTGCACTTGCCGGGGGTCAGACGTTCAAGAATTTTGGCCGGCACCTCTTCCTCCAACACATGCGGCGCTCCAGACGGTTACTCCCTACACAAAGATCGCTTGTGCCACAAGATCGTCAATCGCGATTCGCCGCCACAGGAATCCTCGTTATGAGAAAAAGGATCTTCGAAGTATTCGGACATACCTAGTAGCGAGTCAGGTGTAGTATGGACACGGACGATCAGAGGTAGATTGAATGATGGGAGAATGTACACTTCGCTCAAGACAAAGGGACAACCAATTGAACGTTTGAGCTCAAGGCGTGCGCCGCGACGCCGCCGACGCGCGTCATTGATGCTTGCATAATCAGTCTTCGGCCAAATTAGGCACAGACCCACATCAGGGCCGAAGTAATTGGCAATTCGCTCCTTGTCTTTGTCCTCCATGTCGCCCGTCCTCCCGAGCGACAGGTGCGCGCATTGCGCTTTTCGCCTCTTCGTGTGTTGACTGCGGCCCAGGTTCCTCCAAATTTACGACTCCCTGCCCCCGGAAGGCCAGCGCAAGCTCATCGAATCGCATCTCGGATCCGTGCTCGATGCCGCTCCCCGAGGGAAGGCGAAACGCCGTAAGCCCTGCTCAGCCGTCCCCTTCTGTCCTCCCGCTCACAACTTGCAGTGTTGTGCACCGCATCGCGTTTCAAGCGCCAACAAAGCGCCGTGCCTTCGCTCGACTTCCGCGGCAAGAAAAGGGAGATCAACGCGCTGTTGGCAGATCTGGCACGCGACGCGAAGTGTTCTTTCGTCAAGGAGCGCTCGAATCGCGCCGAGCTGATGGAAGAGCTCATTCAGAGCATCGGCGGGTGGATATCCACGATTTGGGTGGCGGTGTATGAGCACCGGGTGCATTTTCGGGAGGCGCATGCGAGTCTGCTGTTCATGTCGGAAGTGGTGGACAAAGTGAATGATGGATCTCGCGTTGGAGGGTACGAGGCCTGTTCTCATGTTTTTCATCGCTCACGAAAAACACAGATGTCCTTGCGCTACGAAGGCCTACGAGGTGGATATCAGCATACGCAATCTGCTCGGGAAGGAGGTCAAGCACTTCCAGTTCCACGGATGCCAGAACATCACGACTGTCCTCCTTTGGGTGTGGCGCGAATTGTTCCTCTCCATGTCTGTAGCCGGTGGCCGACGAGCGAGGGCGCAGATCCCTGCTATGCTCCAGGATATCGAAGACGATCTGGGATGGCGGTCCCTTGTTCGCGTGCTGTATGGCGGTAACCGCGGAGACGGCGAAGATGCCGATGATGAAGATGAGGATTGGGAGGACGTCGACGAGGAGGACAGCGAATCGGAGGAGGACGATGGCGACTCGCAGGCAAGCAACCGCGCCGTGCGTTGCAACTGCAACCTACACGCCAAACATTGGAGCGAGGAGGTCAACCGACATCGCCTCTACCTCCGCCGGATCGTTAGAACCCATCTCCGCGCTCTCTTTGACGTCGCTCCCTCCGAACCACTCTATTCCGCCCTCGCAGACATGGGATGCTACGACCTCCTGACAACCCTCAACGATCTTGCCGCCGCGAGCTCCGACAACCTCGCCGCTGCGTTGGAGATCTACACCAGCGAAGACGATAGCGCCTCCATCATGCGCCTCCTCGACACCCACGAGCACCTCCTCCGTCCGCGTGATGCCTCCATAGTGCAGATGGCGCTCCTCACCGCCTCGTCCGCGCCCGCCAACCGCACCAAAACGCTCTCCATCATCGAGCGCGAGATGGTGCAGACCATCCACGCCACCGCCTCGAGCATCCGCGGCTCGTTCTGCCACATCGACGACCCGACGCACGCGTCTGATCTCACGCGCCTCTTACGGCTCCCAAGCCACTCTGCACAGCGTTCGGAGAGCGTAGAGAATTGGGTCGAGGCCGTGGTGACGCCGTCCGCTGCCCCGCTGCATGCCGTGGCGTTTGCTGCGATGATGATGGGCATACCCGCACCGGGCATAGAGGAAGGCGAGGAGACGGACTTTCTCGGACACCTTGATTTGGATCCGCGCGATCCAGATCTGGAGGAGCTCCGGGAAGAATTGCGGCCTCCGCTCGGGGAGCGGTTCGAAGGGTGGATGGAGGTGGCCAATTCGGTCAAGGGAAGCGCATCGATGATGCAGAGAGTGTACCTGAAGATGGTAGAGGTGATGCCGTTCTTGAGGGCGCAGGACGTGGTGGAGAGCATGCTCAACAGGTACGTTTTCTTTCCAACCAATCAATCCGACTTTGACTGACTTGGGGGCATAGGGTGCTGAACCGACCGAGCAAACGATATCTCAGTGATGCACTCGCTACGTTATCGTCCTTCTCCAAAATCCAGAGGAAGAGGATGTCGATGAGGGCGGAGAAGAAACGGAGGGCGCAGGCTGCACAGACACAGACGCAGAATGACGACGGACCGCCGCCGCTTGAGCCTATCGATTCGCCGCTTCCGACGCCGATCCTGACTCTGCCTGGGGGATTTTCCTTCTCTTTTGGGTCTTCACCACCACCACCACAGGCTCCGGTGGTGGCGGCGGGGCATGCGTCGTTTGGGGGGATCGATGATGTCGACTGAGTGAATTACCATACGATATTGGTGCTATAATTGCTTCTGCACGAACCTTTATTTGTGCATGCTCGCTTGCTGTGGGCGTACGCGTACTTATGGAGATAAAGTAAATTTTTGCGTGCTACAGAGCGTAGTCTTTGAACCTTATTTACCGCTTTTTTGACGTTTGTCGAAGTTTCATCTATGAATGAGGCATCAGGATCTTTTGTAGGGTTGGGTAGCTTTATCAACCTCCATTCGATGCTAGTGCTCGGCAGCATCGGTTCTAACTTCGTTCATCCAGTCTGGAGTACCTTTTCTCGCGTGAGGAATAACCAGGTTTTCGTTTAGGTCGAACTTCAAGTACTCGACGCTCTCCCATTGGATCCACACATCGGATTGTAGACCAATGCAATGGTCTACGATCCGAACCCGTGAGTCGTACTTACTCACCTTGGGGCCCAAGTTTGCAGATGTTCACTGAGGCTTCTGACCGATGAAGAGCCGGTGGGTATGACTGATGAGCTTCAGGTTATAGCAAAGGAGTAGGTGCTCGCAGAGTCTTGTGACGTGAACTGCGAGCACGACGCACGTCCGTCACCATCGTTACATAGCCTGTACGCAAAGAGAGAGATGACATGTCCGGGACCCGGAGTGCGATCATACTCAAGACGACCTTCCCGATGGACGGAAGGTGATGGCGTGCTTATGTGGGTCCTCTGTGGTACAGCCTGGTTTGGCAGTTGAGTGGTGGCGCAATTACGGAGCTCGACATCTCCTACTGAAAACGGACGAAAGAGAGTTTCTGAATTTTTCCTGGCGCTATACCCTCTGTCGAGTTACGAGTAAACAACTGCGTCCTGATTAGTCATGACCCAGTCAAATTTCAGGCACAGATGCAGGAAAGCAAGGAATGGGCTCGTAGAGCGATGGCAGACAACCCAAGGACATTCTGTAGAGAAATACTACAATACCTTAGTTTACTGTATAGTCAACAGTGTGTTTCATTGTTCAACTTGTTGAAGCTCTTGTTGACCGTCGCCGGCAAGATGTCATTGTCAATGTCACGGCATGTGGCATGTGCACGCGGATCGGCCGGGGCCGATCCGGATGCTCGGGTCGCACTGCCACAAAAACTTCTTCCCTTTCCTTCTTACTCTGTACTGAATTGCGGGCAGCGTAGGCCACGCTCACCATGGACGACTATCAGCATACGGTACGTCGGCAGCTATTTACGACCTTGATTTACGCCCTAATGAACGGATCCAGAGCGACAGCGACCCGAGCCGGCATCTCCCTCAGGCCCTGGAACCTCAGCCTGTCAGTTGATGTTCTCTTGGTCATGTTCTCCGTACCATATCCCGAATGATTTTCTCTTAGGACGTGAAAAACGAAGCTGAGGCGACAGCTAACGCTCAAAATCACCAGCGCGTGAGTTGACCATCTGCAAGGCTCTTGAAGCTGTCATGATGATGGACTGTAGAGCCATCGTCAGCAATATCTGGCCGTTTTTCCTCGCCCTGTACTGACATGACTTTCATTCTCCAGCCGCACCACCCGGTCACCCCCGAGCTGGCATGGAAGCATGACGCCTGTGATTGGCAACTCGTCAGGAATGAAAATTCGTAAGTAGCTATTATGCACAACTAAACGACGGTGTTGATTCCCACATCTGCATATCTCTTGATTCTCATTCTCACTTGAACGGAAAGTGACAATCTGATTCCCAAGCCCGAAATCCTCGTTCTCCGACAACCCGTGACTTTTGTCTGGCCGCCCAAGCCTTCTCCATTAGGCACTCTGGAACCACCTTCATCAACATCGGATGCACCTTTCAAAGTCCCTCTTCCTCCCAGCGTGAGCGTCACCTCTTCGACCATCCCGAAGCCGAAGCCGAAGCCGAAGTCAAGATCGACGGGACCGTCACCGCGTAAGATCAACCAGGCTGCCAAAAGCGAAGGAAAGAAGCGCAAGCGCGGCGACAGTGAGAGGCAGACTCCTCGCATTGTTCGGAAGACGAAAGGCATCGTTTTGGTAAGTGTTATGTCCCGATAAGGATATAGCGCCGACTGACGCCACGATTCACAAGGTGACCAACGCATCGAGCTTTGTCGGGACACATGTCGTTGATGTTCTCTTAAAGGAGGGATGGACAGTTCGAGGGTTAGTGTTGTTCGCCTCATTTTTCGTTCGCCCTTTTTTAACGTTGATAATAGCTGTATTCCGTCTCCCGAGCTGGAGCTGATGAGGAAGGCAAAGATCAACATCAAACATGGCGGGGCGCTTTCCTGGCTCGCAGAGTGGTATGGTCTGGTTGGTGTGGATACCGTAGTAGATGCAGTGATACACATCCCTTCACCCTTACAGAACAGCAAAGGCTGCATCGAGGTGCGCCCTCATTACCACCATCGCTCACCGAGCTTGTCTTACCAACCGATTGTCCCGTTTCTAGGCGGCTGAACGCGCCATGACACAGACTCTACACCACATTGCAAGTAACGGGGTGAAGAAAATCGTCGTTCTGGGGACGTGGGCGAGTATGATGAATCGTGAGTTCTCTTGGTGAATTGTGACCTTGATATTTACGTGATCTTCGTAGCGGATGAAATCTTGAGAAAGCCGTATGAGGCAGGGGTCATCAGGTCAAATGGTGCGTCCTTTGTAGACGTTGCGACATTCTCCCCTGATGGACATGTTCTTGTAGACTGGGGTCATATTCCGAGCGATCCTAACAAGGAAGAAAGAGGGCTGCAGTGGCAGTACCTCGCAAGCCAGAACATTGCAGAGCGATCAGCGTGGGCTTTCGCGTGGGCCTATCCTCAGCTGTCACTATCATTCAGTACGCAACTCTCTCTAGTTCATCGGCACTCTCCTCTGATAACACTGCGGCGTCAGTTAACCCCCCACTAATATTAGGTCCGATACACGAAGACTTCCCGCGTCCTGTCCACCTAAACGGAAACAGTCGGGTTTTATCTCTTATCGATGACCCCTCCCGCCCATCCGCGCCTATCCCATCGCACTTCATCGACGTCCGTGACCTAGCTCTCGCACATGTCCGGGCTTTATCGGCACCCCCAGGAAGATATCTTGTGTGTGGTGGCTTATTTAATTGGAGCGCCGCCAGGAGAGTGCTGAATGGCTCGAGAAGACCTTCTATGGATGTGGAGGACAAGCCAAAAGTCTTTGCGACTGTTGATACTCGGGAGGCGCGGGAGCGCCTAGGGATGGAAGACTATATTGGGTGGGCGAACACGTTGGCGTCTACCGTGGCGTCCCTGCGGCCGTGAGTATCTACGTAGTTACTTTCGGCACCGCCGTGGCCGGGTCATGACCAAAAGAGTCGGGTCGGGTTCACCGGCAAAGGCCGAACCCGACTGAAACCCATCCAATCTGATCAACCTGACCCATCTGGTTGCGCCTCGCGTCGGTGCACGACCGACGTTCCGTCATGTGATATCGCTGACAGGACTGAGGATACTCTCCAAGCTGTCCTCCCGCCGCCAGTAGTCAATTGTGGCATTTGTAAAAAAGACATCACATCACGAATGTGGCTCTTGTCACTCGATCTCGACTTGTTGCGAGCTTCGCTGGATTTAGCACATGACCAGCCGTCTTGAGAGTACCAGCATTCGAGTCTAATACACTGTGTTCCATTTCTGTGTTGAGTGCTTATTGAGAGAGTTACTTACATGCCGGAGAACGTGTTGCAGATGACAGTGCAAAGGGCACAACAAAGAAAGAAAGCACTCAGAAGATGCGGTCCCAAAGCAAACATGGATAATTAGACAAGTACATCAAAAATAGCATGACTGAGTTTGATCAGTCTGCAGCGGGAAGGCGAGCAAACGGCGGGATGTGGACGTCGGGAGTCAGGTTGCCAGGTTGCCCAACCTGACTCGATCACGATTCGGTGACTTCCGAACCTGACTCCGACCACATCCTATGAACTCGACCCGACTCTTTTAGTATATACTCGCCGTGGCCACTGTGGGCTCGTAATGGCATCGCGTGATTCCTGACATTCAGCCAGTCCCTCTTGCAATGCGTCCATGATCAGCAGTGAGAATATGACTCTATGCACCACGTCGTGCCGCCAAATATGGCCCTGGCCCAATGGGTCCCTCTAGCTGTGTGTACTGATCGGCGCCACAAAAAGACGCCGCAATCTTTCGCATGGTCGGGTCATCGGATTTCTCACGACCAGCTCTTCCCCAGCACCGCCTGGGCTTCATCTCGTTTCTCTCTCACATTGAGTGAGCCAACAGGGCTATATCAGTGTTACTTATGATTCGTGCGGCCTGGTTGTGCAAAGTCGACCCTGGGCGCCTAGATATCCATTTATGGACGGTGCCGCTGATCCGAGCCCAATTTGAAAAAAGAGCGCATGTCTTTGATCTTCGACCATTGTTTTCTTGCACAGCACCCTCTCGGATGTACACTGGTTCCCTGCCGCTCCTGATTACCACGTTGATATTATACAGATGCATAGCCTCCAGGGACAAGCGGATGGTCAAGTTAGGTCAGAACAAGGAGACTTCGGTAGCGACCGGCGGGGCGCACATCTCCTACATTTGGCCCTGTCTGGTGTATAAAAGACCACTCTGCCGGATACACCTTTCCAACAAATTCTCCAATTCCCCAAAAATCCACTCCCGTCTTCATCTCTCAAACATCCTCTTTTAACATGCCGTCTACCATGTCGACACCGAACACCGCCAAAACTCGTATCAGGTCTGCACCTGGCTGCGCATCTATCTACACCTCTGTAGAGAAGTCGATGTGCGTAGAAGCGGTCGTCTTCGCTGGGAAAGAATTCGTTGCCGCAGGTTCTATCGGTCTGTTACCCAATGATCGTTATCGCACTGAGCGCCACTGAAATCTTTGCATCTAGATGAATGCGCCTCATATGACGTTGAGGAAGAAATTTGCTTGGAACCAGAACAAATCATTCTACCAGGGATAATCGGCGAGTTTTTAAAATCCTGAGTGCGTGCTTCGAGTCATAAACTGTTTTTACAGACAGCCATGTGCATTTCCTTGAATTTGGCGAGAACCAGTTAGTCGACATATCGCAAGCCACGACTGCACAAGGTGTGTGTCTCTCTGATGCAAGGTGAAACACATCTCATTGTCGCCCCAAGAATGCATCGAACTTGTGGCTAAGTTCACTGAAGGTCGTCCTGACAAAGACGAAATCATTCGTCTGACTGGCTGGTCCCATAACGGCTGGTCAGACACCGAAGGAAGCTATCCTAGTGCAGTGCGTATAAATCGTCTCCTGCTGTTCTTCCACCTCTCACGATACCCGCAGGATCTACTCGAGGCGCATCCAACCTTGAAAGGCCGAAAGATCATCCTTCAGTCCCGTGATTGCCATGCTCAATGGGTTTCGCGTACCGTGCTTCAGCATCCCATTGTTTCGCGTAACATCCAAAACTGGATGGACGATCACCGGTCAAAGGAGGAAAAAGGTGGTGTTTTGATTCTAGCCGACGATGGCAAGGCGGCTGGTAAGCTTCTCCTCTTGCTTTCCTCTGTAACGCTGTCGAACCACGGGCGCGTTTCCAGGTGTTTTTGTCGATAATGCCCAGAGACTGCTTTTCGACCGAGAGGCGAATGACCTTTGGTACACACGCGCCCAATGCGATGAACGATTTGAGCTGGCCGTGAAGACGTGTTTGTCTCTCGGAATAACCACTGTTCATGATGCTGGCTTGCGACCATGGTCTGTGCCGTACTACGAAGAGTGAGTGCGATATCTGCTCCACGTAGCACTGGCAATTGACGTGCATGTAGAAAAGCACTTGAAGTCAAAGAACTACCGGTACGCTGTTCCCTGTTCGTTGAGAAGATTCCACTCAGCCGCATGTAGATCCGCATGTACGCTATGCGGTACACGGAGCCGTCCAATACACACTTCGAACACATTCCTTTGAAGGGCACCTATCCAGATCTCGGTGGTAATAGGTTGTGTATCCGTGCTCAAAAGATATTCACTGACGGAGCCATGCGCTCTGGTGGCGCAAGGGTGAGTATTCTTTCAAATCACATCCGACTTGCATATTGAGATATATTAGCTGAAAGCCCCTTACGCCGATGACTCCAGCAACTCTGGATTCCTTCTCCTCACGACAGCAACTCTGTACCTCGTCATACTGGCACTTCTCCAAGATGGATGGCAAGCTGTGAGTTCAATTTTTAGGTCACAAGATACGCGATTGACCTCGCCGCAGTGTGTACATGCCATCGGCGACCTAGGGATCCTGGAATTTCTGAGCGTCCTTGTCCAAATTGCTGCGAAGATAGGTGTTGAAAGGTTGCAGGAGCTGAGAGTGCGCATAGAGCATGCGCAAATCTTGGATCCAGCTGACATGAGCTCAATGAAAGACTTGAATGGTTCGTGTCCATTGCCTACCTTCGTATGCCGCAGCCAACTAACGTCGTGGCAGTCATTGCCAGCATTCAGCCTGCTCACGCGTAAGTTTTCTGACGTATTCGATAACCGTTTGATTCATGAGCGCATGTAGCCACGGGGACATGGATATATCCGTCCCACGATTGGTGCGTGCTTATGAAAAAGAGCAATCTGGCTGGAACTGATGATAACGTTGCACAGGGCGTGGACCGAGCTTTTAAACAGCTCTACATTTTCAAGACTATGATCAAGGCGGGGATTCGGTACTGCTTGGGTACGGATGCGCCCGTCGAGCCCATCGACCCGATGGTCACATTTACATCGACCATAAAAGAGAGGATAGATTCAGATGGCAAATTGTGGTACGTCCTGCTTGTTCCGTACAATTTCCTCGGTGACTGAAGGCATCCGTAGGCCCGATGAAACCCTGACCAGGGAACAGACATTGTTAGGTGTGTCCGCCTCTACGCACCGCTTGATGGTTCCGCACTAACGACGATCCTAATAGGAATGACCGTCCATGGCGCCTATGCGTGCTTCAATGAGGCCCTCATCGGCTCGATCGAGAGAGGAAAGCGCGCTGACATGGTGATCCTTGACCGGAACATCATGACAATGCCGAAGAGCGAAATAACCAAGACGAAGGTTCTGAAGACGTTCATCGATGGACTAGCCGTGTATGAGCACAGAGCGAAGAGTTTGTAGGCAAACTGTGTAGGTAGCAGTAGTTAATAGTCATAAGAGTAATTCATGAAATGTACGTGATACAATTGAGACTCGGACAACTGCTTCCATCTACAAGTGGAAGGACATCACGCAAAGTCTGTACTGGGTAGATTGACCACTGAACGAGACTCAGGAGGATACATAGAGAAACGACTTGCAAGCGAAGAACGGTTGATTTCATGGCGGGGATCTAGACACCATCTTAGATCTCCAATCGTACTCTGAACAGTAGATAGAAATCAATCAAACTTGTATTATTTCTGTCTACTCTAAACTGGGGACAACTGATTGCGAGGGTTGGGTGAATGGGGAAACGGAACGACACTTTGAGTCGTTTTCGTTTCGCCAAAGTGACGAGCTACGTGAGAGGGGATCCGACATCCCGTCTCCCCGCTAGCTCTAGCAACCAGCCATCTCCTATGGCTCTCTAAACTCTCTAAAACCTCTCTACAAGCTGCTCTGCAGAGGTCGGGGTGGGTGGGCCAAAAAGAAAGACCTAGGACTGTCGACTCTACTGTGTCGGCAGCCTTCCGAGACGATGTGGCGATGATGGTGTGAGAACAAGGAGCGCGACACCGATCACGTGTAGCGTTCCGATCCTGCATGAAACCGCGCCTCAATTCCTCCTTCCCGCGCCAGCCCCCTTGAGGCTTCCAGGAGACCCGGTCTGAGCGAGTATATCCAGTGTCGCAAAACGCCATAGAATGCGGGAATGATGTCGGAAAACTGCTTCATGTGCGCCAACAAGGCCTGGTGACTCGGAGCGCTGATGCAATCTGGACTGACGGTCTTGGCTTGCGTCTACTACGAGATTGATCAACGCCAGTCTCAATGCTGATAACGTCGACGCCTGCGGACATACCACGAGGAGATCAATCTGGGATTCGGTCGCCACGAGTAGCCTACGCGATGACATTTTGGGTGCGGTTAGAGAGACACGCGCCACTGTTTTGGATCCAACGCGTTGTTCGTCCGTGTAACGTGTTGTCCTTCCCCTTGCTCGCCATCAATTTTCGTCTGCAGTGGCTGCTATTCCTGGCAGAATCATTTTGTGCACTCGCCATCTGCGGCTCAGAGTTCACTACGGAGCTGCTCCTGATATAAACTCGAAAAGCCGTCCGACTCCTAGATGACTTACAGCTGTCCAGTTGGTACGGCTTTGGAGCCAGAGTGGAAGGATCGGTGTGGGTTCACGGTCAGCTATTAGGTAAGTATACTAATACAGTATAAGTAGGGCCAGGATGCCTACCCTCGTGCTCTGAAGAATGTAAAGGTCGGGAGGCGGAGTGATGTTCACGTGACCGCTACGATCGTTCGATACCCCTTTACTAAACTCTTACTAACTTGGCCTCCTACCACGATGTCTGAATCGTCGTCTGAGTACACACTCATGGATGACGCAACTTTTCGCCTGGATCTGGTAAGCAATCTCGCTCATAGTGAGTGCTCGCGACGAACTCAGATTATTTTTCGTAGGAGGGATCATTACGTGGTCACGCCGGTTCATCCATTTTTCTGGCACAAGCGTATAGGTCTCATAATGACAGAACTCTCCAAGAGCTCTTCCCAATAGTTCTCTATCATCTGACTCCGAGGACTCTCCAGACCGTGATGCGTCAAATAGTCACAGCGAATGCCGACAATTCTGCGGCAGATAACCTGCTTGCCGCGTTGGCCATCCTCCAACACGGCCTTCTCACTCTAGATCGAGACGACGTGCTATTGGATTCATTTCCGATGTCACATATCTGCGATGTTCTGACCTCCTGTCTGGACATCATCCTCGCGTTCACAAACACATTTCGCGACGATGTACCCTTCCGAGAGGTCCGTTTCCTCGGGCTTCTCCTCAGGACAATCTATTCCGCTATGCGACACGATAAGCTGCTAGACGTGTTTAGGTCTCAGGGACGTCTATATCCTACGATCGTCAGGGCATTCCTGCCGCTATGCAGGAAAGACATGGAGCTCGGGTCCACTACACTGCTTATCATGTTCGCTAGTATCGCATCGGAGACGACCAGAACCTGGAGCGGCGGTCCACAGCCGTTCATGCACACCTTCCTTAGCGCTCATGCTGACGACCTGGGACAAGCATTTTCCCTTCGCTTGGACTTCCTCTTCACCAATGCCGTTTCTAACAAGGAGATGGAATCCATTTACGCGCTGTGCGCCCTTGTCGGCTATGCCATGGGCTACGGTGATCATCACGTTCAACGCGCCTTGACTAAACACCGCCTTTCCGCCGGTCTTTCCAAACTCCTACATCACCTTCTCCAGAGGGACCTCGGCATCGTCGATAAGGCTCTACTCAAGCGGGTTCTTCTTCAGACCTTAGGCGTGACAATCTCCCTCGCCATTCACACCATCGCGGGACTGCTTGAAGCCCTCGAAGCAGACCTTCTATGGAGCTTCGTCCGCATACAGGCCCTCGCGATAAGGGCAGGATTGTCCAATGATCTCAATGGAGACAGTCTTCTCAGCTTCGAAAAACTGGTACCCTTTTGGTGGAATCGCTTCGCTGCATTCATTCCCTGCCGTTCTGCCGTTCTAATCTGCCGGCGCTCCATCCAGAGCATCACCGCGGCCGCTTGGCATCGAGATCTCAGTAGGCATCCAGAGTGGCTCGCTCTGTTCGAGAAGTACAAGGAAGAGGTCGAAATAGAGCGACATGGCTTGATATCCGGGTTCAAGAGTCTTTACTCGAATCGTTCCATCTGTCTCAACGAGAAGGTAGAATTCCTTCCGGTGTCTGTATGAGCCTCTTTCTTACGCATCACAAGTGTCCTCTGCGAGCGAAATATGACACCAGCGATGTGGAGGTCTTGCTTCGCGTCGCAAAGGACCAGCGGTGTACAGGATGCATGTTGGCCACATACTGCTCCGCCGAATGTCAGAGACATCATTGGCCTACTCATAAGGCCCGGTGCGCGAAACTCAAGAGATACAGGGATCAACGTACGTCACTGCCCACACCCTTAGACATGCCTGTTTACTTACTCTAGGTCTCACAGCACACGTTCGTTTTCATAAGGCCTACTTGCGCGATCTTGACTACTGTTATTGGGTGACGGAGACTGGTTTGAGAGATAAATGGGCGCCTCTCCGCGCTCATTTGCGAAGCGTTTATCCTGAATGTTTTCATGGTGAGATTGCGGATACGACTGGGACATACGAGAGTTGCTCGCTTATACCCGACGGTTGCGTTCTACCCGAACCCATGATGATCAGCATCGACTATGACCAATGGGGCTTCTTTCGGGCTGCGACTTCCACTCTGAAGGGTCTACAGGTGGAGAATAAGATTGCAACGACCTATGGCAAGGAAACTTGGGCAGAATACCGTGAGATTGCGGGAGAGGCACAAGTATACATTGGTATTTCGATGGGTGGTTTATTATTTGATTTGACAACGGAGGAGAAGTTCAGAAAGCGTATTTACTCACTGTAGTCATTGCTCGCGAAGTACTATACATGCCGAAAACAATTATTGCGAGTCCTTGGCGAGAGCATCTTGTCTCCGTCCACGTCCTGTCGAATGAACTCCTGGGCCAGATGCTGGACATCGTGGTCAGATTTTGTAGGCGAGCGAGAGCACGCTCGTGAGGCAGTGTGACGCGGCGAACGGCAAACAAAGAGCACAGACCACCGACAAACGCATTTCGACGTCGAGTGCTGGCTCTGCACTGGCAGATCAATCCCCCGTCACATCGGATTGACACGGTTCCATTGGAGCGACAGAGCGATACACGTCTAGTCGCTTTCACGTCCGCCCTCGGTCCATCGCTACCAGGCAGCGAGCGGGCCGAAGTCGCAATCCCTCGACCACGCCTGATCCTCCTGTTGACCGTACGCCTTTCTACAAGGCACCGTTTTCGTGCACTCACATTGCGGACAGAATCTATCCAAACACAGTAGGGTACTTCTCAGAGTCAATATCATCATGCCCAATGACACGCGCTTCATCAACAAACTTTCCGTCCAGGAATTCATCCAGTCTCTTTTTTTCCTCGCTGTAATTTTCTTTGGACCCTTTGGCGGAGGCTCTGTCAAAGTCGGCAATGTACACCCTACCGTACACGTCCTCCATCATGTTCCAGGAGCGTATATCGCGATGGAGAACCCCCGCCTTGTGAATGGCCCGAAGAGTTCGTCTCAAGTCCAATCTACGCCTTCCGTCAGTGATGACAGTCAACTATAGAAACAAGACCGACTTATGAGTGTCTGATAGCTCGACGCCCTTCTCCGCATTCATCTTCAGTCCGAGCGGCTGCCCTACATGGCTAAGGATCATGATCGACATGTTCACTGACGAGCTCTCGAAGAAGCCCATCACCATTGGGATCCCCTTCACGCGTGCCTTCTGCAGACGCATGTAGATATCATACTCGTGTTTCAACCGGCGCATCTTGTACCTTGTCGTCGCCATTTTGACAACAAACGGAGAGTACTTGGGCGCGCGGGATGAGCCATCCGGCTCTAAGACTGCATTGAAGGCATCACCGGTCGAACCTGCGCCCAGCCTGGCGTCCAACACAATGTTAAGATATTCTTTCGCGTCGGCGATGTGCTCGTCTGCAGTTGATAACACCGTGGGTGCCGGCGAGTCCAGAAGTCCAAACTGCAGTGTGAGGGCAGCAACACTGTGAGTCGCGATGTACTCCTTTGTCGTCTAGTGCATGTTCAGTATGGGGTACAAGCTCAGGCGTTCAACTTACTAGAACACGGGCGTCCGTAGTACTTTCCGAAAGCCTCGCTCGCTTCCTTGATTCCATTGCAACATGCTCGGCCTTGCGTTTCCTCTGCACCTGCTCAGCAGTTCGTGCTTGAAAGAGTAGTGGTATCCGCTGGAAAGCGTCATGTACGGCGGCCAAATGAAGAGCAGTCCACAGTCGACCGTATGACGGTTGCGTTATCTCCACAATGTCGATGACATCAGACAGTAACAGTGTTTGTGTAGCTCGCTGACGAACGCCAATGCGAATGAGCCCTCCACAGTCGAAGAGGATCAGTGAGGTATCAAGACGGACAGCGGTGCTCCAAGCCTATAGCATGGTTAGTCAGTAGGAGAGTCGTAGGCAAAACGACAGACTTTTTGAATATAGTCATCTGGCGACGGATGGTACGGCTCAGCAGACGAAGGAAACCAATCGACAGAGGTGATTTCGCCAGGCGTTGGAACCCTCCTTGCAATTCCCTCGACCCTCTCGCGGAGCCTTGTACTACGTCGTGGAAGCAACTTCTGGCAAGTTGCCGTAGCTCCCCAAAATGCCTCCGGTGCATCGGGGGGAGGTGGTATGCTCGGTGGTATTCGGGAGCAGATGGAGTCCGCCTTCCAAGGGAACGCCTCCCGGTCGGCCACCTCTCCCATGTTCTGCAAAAGGTCTCGCGCTTCGTTGGAGAAAAGCATGCCCGTTATAAGCCAGGGCGTATATTTCAGTAGTTTCGCCAATTTAGCTTTCGTATCGTTGTTGGGGTTACGATGAGAGTCCTCTCCGGGACTGACGACCTGTAGATGACAGTGCATTGAGCAGAACTTCTCACGGAGGAGAGTTTCGTCACGGAGATCGCATTTGGACCAAACGAGCAGAGCGTCTTGGTAAGGCTGCGTTGGATTGATAAGCAAGCTGGAAGCAACTTGGCAGGATGCCATGGATACAGTTCCGGAGCAAACATCCTCCAAAGAGCGTGCGTCGGATGCATCCCAGTAGTCGTATCTGCCTGTCGGAAACGCGAATAAATCGTCTGCCAGCGCGGCTATGGGATTGCTGTACGCGTCAAGAGCAGTGCAGATGTCAGAGACGAGTGATGGCCGTATCTCAACACGCTTTAACGTGAGATGGTGAGGTATATGTCGGTCGTACAGGCCAATGGGAAATGAGGGCTTGGAGGGAGCAGCGGGAAGCGAGGAGCCGTAATTTTTGTGATTGCGACCGGCATCAGGTGCTTGATAGTGGAAAAGATAGTCCCGGTAAGGTATTTCGGGGAAGGACATCACACGAAATGTCCAACGATGTTGGGAAGTGGGGCCAAGGGGTAAGTATACTATACGCGCCTCAAAAGTCTTTTGTTGTGAGAACGGCATTGTTCGGCATCCCGAAGTCTTGGCACAGCTCGACCAAAGTCCAGCACTGCCACTTATCTTCCTAACGCCTTGCCGAGTCCCTCCACGCTAAGAGATTCTTACCTGCGTCAACACGTACATTCCAGACCAGCACACCATTCACCGTTGGCATTGCATCGGTATCTCCCTCGGTGTATCTGCATCCGCCCTCGCTCCGTTCTACCTGTACCTGCACCGGAGGAGAAGGAGAGAGGTCAATGGCGACAAACCGGCCCAGAAGCCTCAGGCCATCGATGCTACTGATCTCGATCTTGGCGATGGGCCAACCATGACGTGTATTGGATACGTGTATTGGCTCGGCATGAACACGAATGACAACGGGAGCGCTGCGTGGTCGTTCAATCCGTACGTGAACGAGACCAGAGCTCCCAAGATAAACAGTAGGACGCGGAGAATGGTAAATGAGGTGCGCAGAGCATAAAAAAAAGTGTCTTGATGGAGCTGCTGACTTCGCACTAGCATGTTTTTCTCCTACCACGTCGCCTTCCCCGCAAGGACTCCTAGAACGGTCCGTCATTGCCATTCAACGACGCGAGCCGGACAATAGAGGAATCTCTTTGCCCTACCTACTCATGCCAGCAATCCTACGCCATCTCCGTTATCGACCAGTCCCTACCTCTCACCATCTTCGCGCGCTCGTTACCTGCGGCCCATTTCCGGGTTACTTCAAAAAGATGTCCTGGATTCTCATAGCTGTCCACCTGAGGCTGGTCCTGGGTGGATGCGGCTCTGCTATTAGACGACAGGTGCGATTTTGAGATATTCTTCCGATGCACGTTGATCAACAGCAAGCTTAGCCTCATCGCCTTCAGTACAGAAAATCGTCCCTTGGTGCGTCCCCCAAATTCCTTCCGCTTTCTTTTTCTGATGTTGTGTGCAGGGCGGATGGCTTTCTAACGTGCTAGTGGCGGAGAACATTGCCCAGAGCCGCCCCCACGATACATCGACTCGTTGATGCATGCACGTTCCATCGTCTTAGACTATCCCATTTGCTCCGAGTCACTCCAGAAAACTCCTAGAGTTTGCAGTCGATCGCCGACTGCTGTCCCGCTAGTCGCACCCGACAAAGCTGGCCCACCGACGACTAAACCAACATTCCATCCCTTTCACCATTCGTGTACCGTCGTTGATTGTCAAGAGCGAGGAACATCTCGTCGCTAACCCGACCTCCCGCGAGCGACATCGTTCTCGCTAAATGCGGAGCACTGCCGATACGCTTACTCTCCCTCCTCCTTCTGCTCCAGGTTTCCGTCGAGGAAGGACACCTTTTTATCCCTGGTCAGCGGCGGATGAGAAACTCGCGGCCGCGAACCTTGAGCAGGAGTTAGCGCCGAAGACGATTAGAAAGAACGAGATGGAGATATCGAAGGCGCTGAATCATCCTGATGTCGTCAGTGTGTTTTCCTTCGTCCCGTATGCCCGTATTCCCGAACCACACTTTTCCAACCACTGGCTCACGTTGGTTCACATCGCGCAGATAGTAACACTTCTGGTTCAAGCTCGCCTTATTGGGGAGCCGATCAGGCGGATCTTCGAGAAGGGTGAGTTCGTGTTCGTCCCTTCATTTGGATTGTTTCATTTTGATTGCATTCATGGCTCGTAGAAGTTTGCTAACCCCAGTTCCCTCAGAAAAGGAAGTCCACAAGACGCACCGTCAAGTCTGCACGATCATCTTTCCGTGCATCGGCATCAAAGTGAGTACCCTCTACAGGTGTCGTCTATCGTCACCCTCGGCGTCGCTTGGACGCTCACAAACTCACTCGTAGTCCCCGAACCATCGTCTGACGCAATTAGGCAGGTCGATCGATCATGATAGCGAACGTTGGGATGGCGAAGCAGGTGCATTGTTGGATGTTGTTCTTTCTGAGTCGTATCTGTGCTGTCGGCGAATCCGTCCTCATATCGGTCGTTGAGGTCGATGTCGATGTCGATGTTCCTCTTACTTTCGCTCGACCTGTTCCTTTTCCTTGGCGCCTTACGCTAATCTTTTTTGCACAGCTTCGTCCGCTCGTTTGACTACGTCTTGCTCGAGAGTTGAAAAATGCGGGAGACCGCAAGGCGGTGGTTGTGTAGTAGCCAGGGGTTGCTCCCTTTGCTCTGGTCTCGTATCACACTCGCCGGCGCTTCTCATGCAAAATTAATACTCCTCTGAAAATCGGACATCCACTCTCTATTCCAGCGCCTTCACTCTCGTTCATCTTGACTGCCACGTCGCTGATGATGAAATGCAAGACGACGACGACGCCGTCCCATGTGTTGGTGATTGGAGAAAAGCAGCATGTAGGGAAGAAAGTGCGGTGGTGGGAAATCGAGTTGCGGCGCATGGGCGGTAAGGACTGGCGCGGCTGAACCACGACCTCCGCGACCAGTCGACGCATCGGGATCGTCGTCGGCGAAGGATGGGAATTCGTGGGCGCTGGGGTCTCTCGGTGCAACCGCGCCCAGCCCACCCCTACCGACCATGCAACCCGTGTGCGTGCCAACCCCAAGAAGGTTCTCATTCGTCCATCTTTGACAAAAAAGCTAGTTGCTGAAGGCGGGCAGGGATCGATGGTCGCGCGAGGCGAGTCTGGTTGTGATCGTGCTGCCTCTAGGAATAGGAATGAGAAAAGGCGAGGCAGACTTGCATCGCGTTGGGATGCGATCATTCTAATGTACGATTTCGGTGATCTCAATTCTTGTATCGTGTATCCTCTTTCTTAGATCCTGCTCTACCACTCTTTGAGATCCGTTGTCAGCTGAAATCGTAGCAACAATGCACTGGCAATGGCAAAGGAGCACACATTGTACACATTGTAATGACCTGATATAGACAATGGAAGGCTTTTGTCTTGTTCGAACCTGTACCGTTACTGGTAATAGGCCCTTGATCCGCTCCCATGTTTGTTCCGAATACGGATGAGTGGCGCTCTTCGGTGCCGGGAGAGTCTGAGTCGCACCTTTCGGTTGGGCACCTTGAGCGATCTGCTCTGACCTGGGGCGGTGTATTATAGATATCAGTGTTAGCTGCCTTCAATTTCTGTTCGAGAAGGTGAGACTGCCTCACGCAGACGTGGAACACACTTGACGCCACAAAGACCATCCGCATCCGGCAAGTCCCTGATCAATGCGGCGATCAATGCGAACGATGACATATAAAAGGTCCATAGTTTACAAGTGCTGTAGACCAGACCTTCCCTCTTTTCTTCCCCGTCAGTGCGTCTTTTTCCCCATCTCAAGGTCAATCTCATCTCAACATCCACAGATCTCGGAACGTCTACACACCATGCAAGAGTCCCAGCCTGATGTGGACACGTTGTCTGCTGCCATCTCGTGGCAGCCCGCTCCCCTTAGAGTGTCTGCTCCTACTGCGCAGGCCCCCTCGATTGCGATGGGTGATGCAAATATGGCCGAGCCAAACTGGGCTCCCTCCATCCAAATGATCACGGGCCCTGTCGGAACTTCGACGGCCAACGGCGCCACATGCACTCGTAAACGACCCCGCGATGCAGCCGTCCAAGACCCCCTTCTTTACACCACCCCGTTTTGGGATGAGCTCGTTGGACAGCGTTTCAACGTTCCGCGACCCGGGCCCGTGGCCTTACACATGCACGATAGACACCAGCTTAAGCATGTCAAACACATCGACAATCTCCCGGAAACTCTTGCGGCGCTGTTCGAAGCATATCGCGACGCTGACGAGAATCGAGCTGTCTTCTCCACGCCAATTCCACGGACCTCAGATATCGCCTTCAAAGAAAGAAACTACGAGATGGAAACCTGGAGTGTGAAACAAACCGTTGACACATTGGACGCTTTCGTTGCCGCTCTCAATATTCGCGAACGCATCCCCGCTTTGATTGCCTCCGCACTCTTACAGCCCGGGAATATCTCTTTGGCGAAATCGGGTTTCTTGCGTTGGCAACCGGAATCCAACGACCCAGCAAGCGACGCACCTGGCGAGGGTTATATTGTCCTCGATCAGAGCGCCGTCCCGATTTGTAAGGAGACGACTGGGCTTCGCGCCAACCTGAAGGCCGCCACAGAACAGGGATATACAGAATTCCTCCCTTTTGTCCTTCTCAAAGTCGGGAGACCATTCACCACTGACGAGATCGTGAATGCAATGAACTACATCGCCATTTATAATGTTGTTGACGAAAGAGGGTGGACTTCGTACATTTGCGACGAGAACGACGTCGAGCGAAGGAATTGTGGGTCTCCGCTCCAATGCCAAAGCGTCTTGACGGCAAAGAGGGCTGTGTCTGGTCGTCCGACTGGACGGGACAGTCATGTCATTGCGGAATTACTGTCTGCCTCCGAGACCGTTGATCGACCGTGGCAGCCAAGATGGGTGTCGGATATGGAGGATGATGTATTCCATTCAGCAATGTTCTGCTACCAGCGTGTGAGTGCCTATCCTCCGTAGACGAGTAACGCCGTACTCATCTTGTGTCACCTCAGGCATGGACAGTGGGGGATTCAAGCGACGCGACATTCATCAACATCGTCACCGGCGACGTCAAATTCATCTGCATCCGCGAACGGGAGACACAGACACTATACGTGTCGGACCCCATCGACATGGCGCTTCCGCCATCTGAGAACTCCCCATTTGCGCCCCTCGCTATCGAGACCGGCCAGTTTATCATGGCAACAAAGGATCTATTTGCGCGCACAGAGATGCGGAGAAGCGATACCCAGCGCGGAACACTTCCCTGGACCGCTTTACATGGGCACGACATGCTTGGTTCTGCGAAGTTTGACACCAAGTCCCTACGATTGACATATCATATTGAATTGGGACACACGCTTCCGCCACAGATGAAGCCCAACGTAGGTTCAAGCCACTTAGTTGAATCATCAGCTCACTGACCAATTGTCATAGCCTTTGGATCCATTGGCCGTGGCAACGGAGCAGTTCGACTTGAGGGACGCCCTCTACAATGTTGGGCGTCTTCATGTCCACTGGGGCCCCGCAAATTTGGGAGAGGGATCTCTTTCGCGCGTTCGCTCTCCTCTAATTATGCCGTCAAGGTTCATTACTCCCAATGACTTGTCTTCGCGTCAAGTCCACATTCAGGTCCACGCTCCTATGCGTCACGGGGATGTATACGTCTGCTATTTTGTTGGAGCAGACGGACAACTAGATCAGCAGAAGGGCCCGTTGGTAGCAAAGTTCGGCACGGGAGCTTCGTCTGCTGAATTGCTGCAACAGGAGTACCGGACTCTTCTTGCTATCTGCGGCAACGAGGTATCTCCCTTATACCCTTGTGTAACTCCCATTCCCTTCGGAATGTTTTCGGATGAGGAAACATCTGTTTTACTCATGCAATACTTTCCGAAACCGCCCCTCACAATGGCACATGAAGACGAGGACCTTGCGTGCGTCATTGCTTAGAGGATCTGTTGATGAAGTGTAATTGACCTCTATCTCGATTTAGATATCACCTCGAGAACTGGCTGGAACTCTTGCATGCTAGAAACATCACGCACGGGAAGCTGGACCGAGAACACATTCTGTACGATGATTATGGCCACGAGGACGAAGCCGGCTGGAGAGCCATTCACATTGTTGGGTGGAGCGGAGCCCGTCACGATTCAGACGATAAGGCTGCGTTCAAGAAGGATGTCCGCGATATGAGAATTATTACTGATCTACTCAAGAGATCAGACCAATCAGAGGTTGAAGACGAGGTGCAGCAGTCAAAGAAGCTCCGAGGATTACACTACGAAAGGTTGTAGGAAATATGTACCATTAAATACTCAAGTTATCACTCAGACCCGATTTCATCATGCCCAATGACACGCGCTTCATCAACAAACTTTCCCTCCAGGAATTCATTCAGTCGTTTCTTCTCCTCGCTGCAATTTTCCTTAGACCCGTTGATGGTGGCTCTGTCAAAGTCGGCGATGTACACCCTGCCGTACACGTCCTCCATCATGTTCCAGGAGCGTATATCGCGATGGAGGACACCGGCCTTGTGAATGGCTCGAAGAGTACGTCTCAGATCCAATCTACACCCGTTATCAGTGATGACAGTCAACCACAGGAACAAGACGTACTTCTGAGTCCGTGATAGCTCGACGCCCTTCTCCTCGTTCATCCTCAGTCCGAGTGGTTGCCCTACATGACTAAGGATCATGATCGACATGCTCGTTGATGAGCTCTCGAAGAATCCCATCGCCAATGGGATCCCCTTCACGCGCGCCTTTTGCAGACGCATGTAGATAGCGTACTCGTGCTTCAACCGGCGCATTTTGTACTCCGTCGTCGCCATTTTGACGACGAACGGAGAGTACTTGGGCGCGCGGGATGAGCCATCCGGCTCTAAGACTGCGTTGAAGGCATCACCGGTCGAACCTGCGCCCAGCCTGGCGTCCAACACAATGTTCAGATATTCTTTTGCGTCTGCGATGCGTACGTCTGCGCTTGATAACACCGTGGGTGCCGGCGAGTCCAGAAGTCCGAACTGCAGTGTGACGGCAGCAACACTGTGAGTCGCAATATACTCCTTTGTAGTCTGATGCATGATAAGTATGGGGTACAAGCTCAGGCGTTCAACTTACTAGAACACGGGCGTCGGCGTTACTCTCTGAAAGCCTCGCTCGTTTCCTTGATTCCATTGCGACATACTCGGCCTTGCGTTTCCTGTTCACTTGCTCAGCAGTACGTGCTTGAAAGAGTAGTGGTACCCGCTGGAAGGCGTCATGTACGGCGGCCAGATGGAGAGCAGTCCACAGCTGGCCGTATGATGGCTGCTTGCTGTCAACAATGTCTATGACATCAGACAGCAACAGCGTCTGTGTAGCTCGCTGACGAACGCCAATTCGAATGAGCCCTCCACAGTCGAAGAGGATCAGTGAGGTATCAAGACGGACAGCGGTACTCCAGGCCTATAGCATGGTTAGTCAGTGGGGGAGTCGTAGGCAAAACGACAGACTTTTTGAATATAGTCATCTGGCGACGGTTGGTACGGCTCAGCAGACGAAGGAAACCAATCGACAGAGGTGATTTCGCCAGGCGTTGGAACCCTCCTTGCAACTCCCTCGACCCTCTCGCGGAGCCTTGTACTACGTCGTGGGAGCAATTTTCGGGAGGTTGGCGTAGCTCCCCAAAATGCCTCCGGTGCGTCGGGGGGAGGTGGTATGCTCGGTGGTATTCGGGAGCAGATGGAGTCCACCTTCCAAGGGAACTCCTCCCGGTCGGCCACGTCTCCCATGGTTTGCAAAAGACTTCGAGCTTCGCTGGAGAAAAGCATCCCCGTTATAAGCCAGGGCGTATACTTCAGAAGTTTCGCCAGTTTAGCTTTCGTGTCATCGTTGGGATTACGTTGGGAGTACTCTCCAGGATTTACAACCTGCAGATGGCAGTGTAGCGAGCAAAAGTTCTCATTGAGAAGAGTTTCGTCGCGGAGATCGCATTTGGACCATACGAGTAGAGGATCTTGATCCGGCTGCGTTGGGTTGATAAGCAGGCTGGAAGCAACTTGACAAGAGGCCGCGGATACAGTCCTGCAGCGCACCTCCTCTAAAGAGCGTGCATCGGATGGCCTCCAGTCTCTGTATCTGCTCTCGGGAAAAGCAAATAAATCGTCTGCCAGCGCGTCCATGGAATTGCTGTACGTGTCAAGAGCAGCGCATATGTCCGGTACAAGTGATGGCCGGAGCTCGACACGCTTTAGAATGAGATGGTGAGGTATATGTCGGTCGTAAAGGCCAATGGGAAAGGACGGCTTGGTGGGAGGATCAGGAAGCGTGGAGTGGTGATTGTTTTGGTTCCGACCGGCACGAGGTGCTTGGAATTGGAGAAGATAGTCCCGGTAAGGTATCTCGGGGAAGGACATCAGGTGGAATACCCAACGATGTTGGGGGTGGGATCAACTTGGGCAAGGGGCACGCGCCCAAGAGGTGAGAGATCTCTGGATCTTGGACATCTGATCATGCCACGCGAGCCCCGACTCGGTGATTCCCGATGAGCCGGATCACTTGCGGCATGGGCAGGCTGCAGTTAGGGTGCAGCGCAATTCTGGTTGTGCAGTACAGAGGCTGCCGTGCAAGTGACGAGAGGTTTCATGTACAGATGTGTCCCATTCTTAATGAACGTTCCATGTCAAAGACGGAATTCGTACTGAGACGATAACAGTACTCAACTAGTCACTGTGCTTACAAGTTACAAGTGCCGTATATTTAACTGAGTGTAGACCATAGATGTTCTTGCATTGCTAAAGTTGGGGCTGGATTAAATTGTGCCTTTGGTTCAGCGATGATTGACTGGTAAGCTGGACGCTGAATTTGCGGTGAGCGGGCAGAGGTGTACCACCGCTGCGAGCTCTCGAGACTCGTGGCTGCCACTGGCTGGTGCTCATCAATTGCCGATGATGGCCGCTGACTCAGACCTGCCTTATTTGGGGGGTAGGTAGGTCGTGGGAACTAATCCGAGATCCAGAGATCTCTCACCTCTTGCACGCGCCTCAAAGTCCTTGTTGGAAATACCGGCATCGTTCGGCAGGCCAGACCTGACGGAAAACGGAACAAAGTCTGGCACTGCCACAACTTCTGCCTGTCAATCAATCATCACAAGGTACTTACGGACCCAGACCCAACGTCGGCCGTAATGTCGCCTCTGCACGGGCGCATCATTGGTGAACCTGTAGTCTGTGACCGCCACGAGTGTTTTCTCGTATTAGAGCCGGGTTCATCAGACTAGCAGCGTCGAGACTCGAGAGTGCTTGCATCAACCTTACCTGGTGTTTTCGACGTTGCATTGAAACCGCCAGCATCGCAGCTCCTTGCGTCTCCCTCCGACTCTCGACCCACCCATTCTGTCCATCTCCCTGTCCACTGCTTCCTCGGTCACGATCGGCTTTTCGTATACAGGTTCGTTGCAAGATAAATATCCTGTTTCGTACTACCGATGACATGTGAAACTAGCCATGGTCCATCGCTGCAATCATTGCCAGCAAGACTGTCACGGAATTAGGGAGCCTCGACCTCTCCCTCACCCTGATCTCGCGCTTCTCCTGAAGACCAACGACGCGCCAACGGAGGCGCAGGAGAGCGCTGCGCGTCAAGTACGCCTCGATGGTAGAGAGAAGCTGGCGAGGCTGGACTCGATCATCGACGACGCACAGCGTGCTCTAGACTCCCTTCTGCAGGAGCGCGACGACCTGAAGTGGAATCTTGACTGCAACGACCTCGTCCTGAATCCCGTCAGACGTCTTCCTCCTGATGTTTTACGCGAAATCTTCCTCTACGCCGTTGCCGTCACATACCCCCAGGTCTCCGCAGACATGCCACCGTCGTCCTTCTCAAGCATGGGTCCGAGCTGCCTCGCCGCAGTGTGTCGCCCGTGGTTCGACACTGCGACCACTTCGCCAGAGCTCTGGTCTCACATTCACTTCGCCCTCTATCATCACACTCCACCGCCTCCATCTAGAGGCAGAGTTCTGGGGAAGAGTCTCGTGCCCGTGCATCACGATCCCGTCTATCTTCGCAGGGCATCCGCGATATCTTTAAGTATCGCTCGCTCCGCTCAGCATCCACTCATTGTTTCACTGGCCGTGCAACCATCCGGCCTCTCATACGACAACAATCTTTACCCATGGCTACTCTTCTGTGCTCCCCGCATTCGACGCCTCTGTATGTGGCTCCCCACCCTCGATGTCATCTCCGTCCCAGAGTTCACTCATCTCGCCTCCCGAATGATCACCCTTGAGACTCTCGAGATCCACGCTCTCGATCCCGCATCCAGTCGCACCATCTCCATCTCCTTCCCCTCGACGCTGAAGCACGTCATCCTCCTCTGCCTTCCCGAGCTCACGACCGACGGTGTCGATCTCAACTGGCACATGGTCGAACGCGCCGAGCTACAGCTCTCACCTCCCCTCGCTCGGTCCCCAGCGGTCCTTCTCATCCTCGCACGCATGCCCAGTTTGCGTTCCCTCGTTCTCTGGAACGACAAGAACGCACCGTGGTACCCCAACGACATCCCCACCGACGTGTCCATGCACACGCTGGAGCACCTCACCGTCAAGGACCCCAGCAAGAACTCCGCGCAGGTCCTCGAGCGGCTCACAGTCTCCCAACTCCAAACCCTCGTTGTCGAGGGCGCCAACGGTCGCACCATCTCCACCCTGCACGACCTCGTCAAACGGTCCAAGCCCAAGCTCCGCAGCATGGCGTTCGGCTTCGACGGCAATTACCTCCCAGCACACGACGACTTCGTCCTATTCTACACCGACTCGCAGGAATACAGCTCCGTAGAGGAGCTGTCCCTCTTCGGTCTGCGGATGGATGCCAAAAGCCTTTCAGACATCTTCATCCGTCCGCTGATCTACAAGCAACGACCCAACAACGTTGGACTTCCCCTGCTCCGCCGCCTGGTCCTGGACTTGTCCGTTTATGATAGAAGCGGACCAGAAGACTCGTCGCATATCGCTGAGGCGGTCCTTGACGTTCTGGAATCCCGTCGGCCGGTAGACGGAGGCGCAGACTCCGTCGCCTCGCTTGAAACCTTCATTCTGCATGCGCGAAGCGAGTTTGCTCTCACGCGCGAGCAATGGCTCCGTCTGGTCGCCATCGAGGAATCTGGTGCAAATGTACATATTTTCCGATATGACGATACAGACCGCAGACCGTCGGTTGGGATTTGAGCCGATGATATCTTTTAGTTGTATAGTTCATGTCTCATTTTAGATATCGTTGTTTCTTGTCGTTACACATGTTATGTGCTTCAATATATTCCGAAAGCTTCACGACGCGCCGCTTGAGTCCCACACATCCTATGATCCATTTGGTACAACATTGGTGTTGATGGACGCCGCTGTCATGGGCATCTCGGTTACTAGTAGACTAGAAAAAACGTTACAAGACTGGACACAACGTCAATCATCGTAACATGATGCATCCCACATCGTATTACATTGAAGAGCATGAGATACAAGGGATGAGCCAAAGTACAGAGTGTCAATGATACACAAAATTGGGGCACAGAGGGTGAATACAATGTGCATGGTATCTGCGTACGATCTAGGTCCTAGATCATAGATCATGTCTTCGATACCGTCGTTAACATATAGGCACCTAGGAAGGACACAAAGTAGCAGGGAATACTCCATTCATTCATTAGAGTCGCAGAGCGGTTGCTCCTTGCACGATTAGATATCAACCTGACTGTCAAGTGAGACAGGAGAGACGATTTGGCGCCGGGGATGATATCCAGGATCAGCGCCTCGTGCCGACGGAGAGATTCGAGTAAGCATTCCAGAATGAGAGCCCAATTCAGGACGACGTCGAAGCTTAATGTGTCGGGATGTCGTCGAAGAGTGACAGCGGCGAGAGTCTCTATCCCAATAACATCAAGACACGACGACATGCGATGAAAGGCGACGTACTGGATGAACTCTGGTCGATAATTTTCCATCTCACATTCTTTCGGGCACCCAGCGGCGGCATCGCAAGGAGGTAGCTAGAGACACCCAGAACCAGGTAATTCTCGTCGCCAGGAATGCGGTAGGGGAAGCAGAGTGGCGCATATGATATCGTCTTCAGTGCGGAAATGACGCGATGCTCGGTCTTGGATTCTGGGGTCGAGACGTGAGGCAGGAGGTTGAAGACAGACTCGTAGGGAGACATGATGATAGCGGGAATGTGGCGAGTCGATGGGTGTTTGAGGACAGGTGTTACTCTGGATCTCATTGAAGTGGCTGTTAAATAACGATGGATCAAAAAGCCGCGAGGCCGTTGACACAGTCGGGAGGGGCAATTGAGCACAGGTTTTCGAGAGGCTGCCATTTTGGGATTCCGGACGAACGAGTCATGGCAAAAGGTGGCGCCGGCGACCTCCTCAGACAGCAATTTCCATGAGCGGGAGAGAGAGTTCCGATGTGATATCAAAAGTCCTATCGAAGTCGAGCAGTCTTGACAGTCGGATCGGTTGGGAGTTTGTCAACGTCATCACAGGTGTCCGTCGGCGAATCCCGATAGCCTCTTTGTTCTTTCCCACCATCGTCCACTGGCCGCCCGTCAAATGGGATTCACTCTCGTAACCTCGAATCGAGCAAACTGTCAAGATGCGCGAGCCGCCTTTGAAACATTGAAGAGCAGTGCATAGCGAGCGATGTCGGTGCGTTTCCTTTTCAGCTGCTCGTACCGCACTAAATTAAGAGCATCTTTCACTCGCAGACGTCAAAACATACATGCCAATGAGGCTCATGGACCAGCTGCTGGCCGTTGTCGGGGTCCATCGCCACGCGCGTCTGCCCTTGCTGTGTACCTGCACCGGAACAGAGGGGGGTAGGTTTCGACGACGAGACGATATGCAAGCCTAGCGTGGCAGCTGATGTCGACCTGGACGACGGGCCGTGCATGGGCATGTATCGTCACAGCGTGAACGGGAGAGCCGACGTGCTGCGAGGCCGTGGACGAGGACACCATCGTTGGACAGGACGACACGGAGAATGACAAATCACAAACACGAACCGACGCCCAGTGCTGGCTCAGCCAGTTCACCTCCTACCAGGCCGACGACATCTCCCCCCAACCTGAACCGCTCCGAAAACACCTCCATGGTGCGACAGAACCGCCGCATATCCACATCCTGTCTCGATTCCATACATGGACCTCCGCCTTCCCCGCACAGTCCTCGCAGGTATCTATGATGCCGCGCAAACCCCCATTCCCTTCACCACTCTCGTTTCTGCCAATCGCCGCGTTGTCTTTGAGTCCGCCGTCCATGCCCTCATGTTGATTCTTTCGCTCGTCTACGGCAACGCCAAAATGTCCACCTGGCGCTCGGCGAGCGCAAACTCGCATACGACTTCCTGTCAGATGGAGTCTCGATAAGGAGATGGATATGCTGGCGCAGGAGAAGCGGCAGTAGAGTATATCGATTGCGCAAAAATGGATGTCAAACTAGAACGGACCGGGACTCTTAGTCTGTGAGGATCGGGACTAGGCGCTACGAGGAGCTGTCGACCCGTCCCACCTGCGTACACGTACGCCTGTCATGGTTCTGTGTTACTCATGATCGCTTCCTTTCGACGGCGCGGACGCTTATCGTTTTCTGACGCTTCTTCCTAATACTCCATGTCAGACCATCTACTTATCTCTTCGATTCATTCTGTGCTCTTCGTCATCGTACCTGCTAGTGACCTACTACCTATCGCCCTCCGCAATGTAAATCGTGCCGACCTTTCATTCTTTACAACGCCGGGGCCCTACATTCAATACTACGCTGGATTGGCGTGGCGGCGATCCCGAGATGAACAGCGACATGGAAGAACAACTTCTGTCGAGCAATTCTGCGTGGACGATCCGCAACGTTTCATTTTCCCTACGGCGCGATGAGCTGATCTTTCACCGTTGCGCCGTCAGCATGACACAGCAAAGAGATATCCCATTGTTCGAGCTCGCCAACATGACTTCCAGGGGACAGAGGGAAACATGTAGCCTGGAAACCCAGCTCTAGTAGCGAAGACAGTCGTTCGCTGTATAGGAAACATGAGCCACCGTCATCTTTTAGACCCTTCGCTTTCGCCGTACTCCCACTACTCAACATCCTCTGTCTGACTGTAAGCGTGCAACTCAACTCACATTTCGCACCACTGAACATCCGAAACAGTATCGCTATCGAGCAACTCTTATGGAAACTCCCGAGCCGACCTTATGGTGTGGTGGTGTAAGCGATGCTAGAAGGTGTCAAGTATGCATGATCGCGATATCGTGCATCCGCATCACAAAGTGAGTACGACGTTCGTGTTTATAGTCCTTCAGCTCTTTCTTCACGTCTTGGTCTATCGCCACTATCGTGGCTCGGATGCTCACGAACACACTCGTAGTCCCCGGAAACAAGGCCTGACGCACTTTGACCGGTCAATCGTGATAGCGGACTCTGGGATCGCGAGCATCTACATCACCGCATGAGCAAGTGCGTTGTTGGATGCTTTCATTTCTAGTCGTCCTGACTCTGAATCTGTGTCTACATCGGCCGTTGATGTCATTGTCGATGTTCCATCTACTTTCGCTTGGTCTGTTCCTTTTCCTTTGTTCCTTACGCTAAGTTTCTTCGCACAGCCTCGTCCGCTCGTTCAACTACGTGCCCAAGGTGTTGACGAATGAGGGAGAACGCAAGGCGGTGTTTGCGTAGTAGCGGGGGATTGCTCGTAGGAACAGGAATGAGAAGAGGCGAGGCGGACCTGCATCGCGTTGGCCCTTGAGTGAGATGCGATCATTATTATGTACAATTTTGGTGATCTAAATCGTTGTATCGTGTACGGATCAATGTAAGAAACGCTTGAGCCGATTTTTTTGTGTTGCAGTCGAATATTATAATCCTCTTGCGTAGACATCCTGTTCTACCACTTTTTGCGAGCTGAAATTGTAGCAACAATGCAACAACAATGGCGATGAAGCACACATTGTAAGGACCTGATATAGATAATGGAAGGGTTCTGTCTTGTTCTAACGTGTACCTTTGCTGGTAATTGGCCCTTGATCCGCTCCCATTTTTCTTATAATGGTTTGTTCCGAATACGGATGAGTGGCGCTCTTCGGTGCCGGGGGAGTCTGAGTCGCACTTTTCGGTTGGGCACTGGCACCGACAGCGATCTGCTCTGATCAGGTCGTTGTCTCGATATCAGTCTATGCTTTCCAGTTCTCTTCTCTGAGAAAGTGAGGCTGCTTCACGCAGACGTAGAAACACTCGACGCCACAAAGACCATCCGCATCCGGCAAGTTCCTGACCAATGCGGCGATCAATGCAAACAATGTCATATAAAAGGTCCATAATTTACAAGTGCTGTAGACCAGACCTTCCCTCTTTTCTTCCCCCTCAGTGAGTCTTTTCCCCCATCCCAGCGTCAATCTCAGTTCAACGTCCACAGCAGTCGGAACGTCTACAGACCATGCAAGAGTCCCAGCCTGATGTGGACACGTTGTCTGCTGCCATCTCGTGGCGACCCGCTCCCCTCAGAGTGTCTGCTCCCACTGCGCAGGCCCCCACGATTGCGATGGGTGATGCAAATATGGCCGAGCCAAACTGGGCTCCCTCCATCCAGATGTTTACAGCCCCTGTCGGAACGTGACGGTCAACGGCGCCACATGCACTCGTAAACGAGTTGAAGATGCAATTCTCTGCGATCCCTTTCTTTACACCACTATCTTTTGGGATGAACTCGTTGGACACCGTCTTAACATTCCACGGCCCGGGCCCATAGCTTTACACATGCACGACAGACACCAGCTCAAACACGTCAAACACATCGACAATCTCCCACAGAGCCTTGTGACACTTTTCGAGGCATATCACGACGCCGAGGGCAATCGAGATGTCTTCTCCTGGCCAATTCCCCAGCACTCTGATATCTCCCATGGAAAGAGGAAGCGCAACAGGGAACTGTGGAGCACAAGACGGACCGTTGACACCGTTGACGCTTTGGTTGCCGCCCTGGAGTTTCGCGAATGCATCCCCGCTGTTATCGCCTCTGCCCTCTTACAGCCGGGGGTGGTCTCATTAGACAGGCCCGGCTTCTTGAGGTGGAAACCAGGGTCCACCGACCCCGCATGCGACGCACCTGGCGAGGGCTACATCGTCCTGGATCAGAGTGCCGTTCCGATCACTGGGGAGACTACTGGACTCCGCGCCGACCTGAAAGCCGCCACAGAACAGGGATATTCCGAATTTCTCCCTTTTGTCCTTCTCAAAGTTGGGAGGCCATACACCACTGATGAAGTTGTGAATGCGATGAACGACATTGCCGTTCTCAATGTCGTTGACAAGCGGGGGTGGACTTCGCACTTCTGCGACGAGAACGATGTCGAACGAAGGAATTGCGGGTCTCCGATTCAATGCCAAAGCATCTTGACGGAGAAGAGGACTGTGTCTGGTCGTCCGACTGGACGGGACAGTCATGTCATTCATGAGCTACTCTCTGCATCCAAGGCATTGAATGTTGCTCGTCACCAGCCGGAATGGGTGTCAGGGATGGCGGATGATGTCTTCCATGCAGCGATGTTTTGCTACCAACGTGTCAGTACCTGTTGTCTGTGATCTGTCAACACCATACTCAACTTGTGTTACCTCAGGCATGGACGGTTGGTGACTCAAGCGACGCTACATTCATCAACATCGTCACCGGCGACGTCAAATTTATCTGTATCCGCGAACGAGAGACTCAGACACTATACGTCTCAGACCCCATTGACATGTCACTTCCGCCGTCTGAGAACTCCCCATTCGCACCCCTGGCTATCGAGACTGGCCAATTTATCATGGCAACAAATGATGTCTTGGCGCGTACTGAGACTCGGAGCACCAGATAATGGGTGGGCAATCTATTACCCCCTCTAGTGGCCTACCGGGAAGTCATGCAGTTCTCCCGCTAATAGCCAGGGGTGGCAATGCATTTCCTGTGGTAACTGCGGCAGGGCGGCGGCAGCCCGCTCCACAGTGAGCTTGGGGTCCTGCTCATCGTCCACAGCGAGCTCGCATCCGCCTGTCAGCGCCTCTGGCCGACCGTTGGCGCGCAAGGTTCCATTTTGGGTGGTAGTACCATGAGATCATCTGGTTCCTGGAGAGATCGGAACCATGTCCTCGATCATGATCGCAGGACATCACGGCCGTGCGTAGCGTACCGTAGAATCGGAATCGCAGTAGAGAGCCGGCGTCATGTTCAAATGATATTCGACATATCATGGATGATCTCTGCATGTCTTTGGTTGGTTGAATCCTTTGTCTGGGGTGTGTGACATGAACAACTTGACGCCTGTGGCGGCCCGTCGCAGCGTTATACAAGCACCAGGTTTGAACGCGCTTGAACCGGGAAAGAAAACGGGAATGTCTTTCAAAAAAAGTCAGTCGCTCGGAAATAGAATCAAAAATCTATTATGTTATCAATCGAGCAAAGAGACAGCTGTGTGCCACAAGCGAAAGGGCAATTGGATGGCGTACAAGTTCGCGCGACATTGTATGGCTTTTGTGACCGACAAAGGGGAATGATGTTCGCGCCATACAATGACTTCTTCTACCACCTAAACGTGACGGTGCACGCCATTGACACTCGAGTCTATCAAAGACTGACATGTTAGGCACCCCAGACCGCGAGGCAACCAAGAGAGACAGCAACCGCTATACCATCGTGGTTATATGACTTTTAGGAGAACCGAGACACCAAAAAATGAGTTGTTCATCATACGCAGAGGCGAGAAGGCAATCAAAACCAGTCTGACGCAATGCCAGAAGCATCAATGCCCGCTAGACCACCTCGGCTGGTGAGTACTGATTCTTCCCGGCATACGTACCCTTACACAGACAAAGGATCATCAGATGGCAACCAAGCGTTGCGCCATTGAATGGCTTCGCATACGTCCCCTTACACGGATCATGAGATCGCAACCAAACGTCGCGCCATTGAATGGCTTCCGCGGACACCAACTTCGCGCCATTCAATGACTTCCGCTAGCACAGAAACAGAAAGTCTGCAACACGATTGAACATGGTACGCAATTCAATGGCTTTAAGGCAAGAGGGAAGACAATGTCAATGACAACAGAACAAATCGATTCATTTATTTACGGAGTCGAGGTCCTGCGTAACATCTATCACCTCCGACGTACCATTGTCTTCTACAATGTACGGTTTGTCCTCCGGGATCTGCGCAAATGTGTCCCGCGCAAAGGACTCCATGGACCGACGAATCGCTGCCTGTCTCATCGCGTATGCCTTTGCGCCTGCCGTAAAACCGTCAATATGACGAGAATCCAGAGCACCGTCACCTCGCCCCAATGCCGCCCAATGATCCGCCTGAGACTTCAGAGTTGCCTCAACGCGTTTCATTTCCACGCGCAACAAGACACACTCCTCCTGCCAACGCTGTGCGCGGGCTCGCGACTTACACCACTCAATGCGAAGTGCTGAGAAGTCATCAATATGATACACATAGTTTTGAGCGCGAATCACAGACCTTCCTGCATTCCTTGCTCTCCCGAAATGTGAACGCTGGAAAGCCAGATCCAGGGTAAGGTCCGTCGGCCTTCAGATCCGTCTGTATCGGCCAGCGCAACAATATCCTTATCCTCCAAAGGCTTGAGAGACACTTGCCACGTGTGATCGAGCATGAAGGGATTCATAGCACTCAGCGCCATGTAATGCCTAGTGTAACGCTCTCGAGATTCCCGTATACGGTCATCCACCTGCGAAAGGATCGTATTCGCTCGACCCCCGCGTTTTTGACCTCGAATTTCGCGCTCCCTGATGCGATACATGCACGATCGAAGGAGAATGTGCTCACGAAGTTGACCAAGAGCGTCCTCGGCACGGGCAATACGGAGACGTTTCTCCATGCTCATGAGAATCTGGTCCATTTTAGATTGAATGCTCAGGACAGAGGAAGGGAGGAGCAGTTTCATAGAGTGAGCCAGCACATCACCGGGGGCGCCGTCCATGTCCTCGAGATGACGCAGGATCGTCGCAAGAGGCATATACACACCCTGAATTTCGTACCAGGCCTCGATACGTCTTGTCAGACGATTCAGCTTCTCCTGGTGATTAGCCTTCTGATTGTCGGTGGCGTGTTGACTTAGTCGGGCCGCATCGCGCCAAGTTCGATGTCTTACAGATTTCTTTCAGCAAGGCGATCGCCGTTGGATTTCGATGACGTACTGTAGGTCCTCAAGCTGCAAGCCCTGAATGATGAACTCGGCCGGTCCGACTGAATGGCGAGGGACTCCATCATCAGTGCGCTTGGCATCTTCCTCCTGCAAACGCAGGCGAACCGTATTGTCGGACAACTCTAGCGATAAGGTTCAGTAATCATCCGGTCGAGTGTGAGTCCAGAAACAGACCGCGTAAGGTGGGCGCAAAGGGATTGATGATGCCCGACGCCCTAGGATCAGCCTCCCACTTGAGAACCAACTCTCGCCACATTGCCGTGGGTGCGTCTTCCCCCAGAGATCCTTCAAAGCCTAGAAAGCCAACAACATGGGTTTCGCGCTCCTTCATAGCCTCCAGTATTTTGTCGCGAAGGGAAACCGCTGTGAAAGACATATCAGTCAACAGAAGGACATGGGATGGCGGAAGTCACGGAAGACATCCAATGGCGAAAAAAGGGGTCATCCAAATGACCATGGAATAACCAATGTATTTCCGGGGAGGCATTCAATGGCGAAACTCTTACCTATCAGACAGACCTTCCTCCAATTCTGATCTCCAAAATGATCATCCAAGGTGTCGTCGCGCGACCCAGGGCCCATCTCGCGTGTGCTCGTCGCAGCTCCGTTGGTGGCAGCCCACCCACGCTCAGGCGCCTCTCCTTCGGTTCGTCCTACCAGAGGGGTCCAATTGAAAGAGAAGAGAAATTGACACCAAGGAATGTGGGCCGGGAGATGGAATTTGGGCACAAGGTATAGAACCTGCGACATAATTTGTCGAGGGCGGAGCCATGCCGGATAAAGCTGGATACGTTGGCAGAGTTTTTTGCTCCATTGACACGCTATGTCATAGGAAATCACGAGGCGGTCGGGAGTGTTCAAACCGAGAGTCGACAACAGAGCGTAATCCATATAGATGTACCTGGCCAACTGTCAGGTCCGCCTGTCACAAGGATATATGCGTAATGATAACTGACTTCTCGCCTTTTCGCAAATTCACGACCGCAGAACCCCGTTTGACGTCATGGCGGCTACACACGACGGCCCCAACTCCAGTGCATGCCGTTCCCTTTCCTCCTCGCATACTCGCCAACTTGAGGGCGTCATGTTTGTTACACGTACTATCTTCGTCCGGTATGGCCAGCTCATACGCCGAGACGTAGTTTTTGAAAGTGGGACGATGGACGAAGTAGGCGCATCCAGCGTTCAAGCTCGGATCACGCCCCTCTGTGGAAACATTTGCTCGCTTCAGTCGAAAGTTTGCATCTATCGCCAAGAACATAGCGTCTGTATAGGGAGATTGGCCCGATGGAGATCTAGATAAACACATCATTTAGCACTTATCTCCGTTTATGAGTGCGACATACAATTCCATATTGACCCCGGGCTGGGGGCATGCCGGACAAATGACAACCAAGTCGCCCTTCTTGGTCCCGACCCTGCCACTGTCCTCGTTTGCGCGCCCGAACCTCTTGCAGAGTTTGAGATGGCGCCACTGGCGAATCATCGTAAGAAAAGTCTGATAACGGTTCTGACAGTGCCATCAGAAAACATTCGGTAAGCAAGGGAAGACAGCGTACTGGTGGCATGCGGGTTCCTGTATTATCCGAGAGACGGCACACGGTGTAGAAATATTCATAGGCGGATACCTGGTGCCATTGGTCAGCGATGGAGACATAGTGTCGTCAAGGATGTACCTTGGACATGAACGTAAGCATCTGGAAGTGTTCCAACGCGCGGAATGTGGCGCTAGTTTCCGGATCTGTGGTCGTTCCAGGATACAGCCGCTCGCGAAGAAGCTGCACGTCGAAGGTCGTACCAGCGTTCTTGATGCAGGCACAATATCTGAGAAGCAGTCTCGTGTGTCAAAGTCAGAAACTCTGAAAAGAACACAGCTTGTACCTGAGATGGACAATGTGAACGAAGTCAACATCAATGATGACAAAGCGCTTGCTGTTGGCTAAACGAGGCGTAGGACAGTCTTCTCCTGGAGGGTGTCCGAGTTGAATGTATAACCCGAGTTCTGCCAAAGTGATATTCGTGAAGAATTCCCCAGTCCACTGCTTCGAAATCTTTCAGTCCAAAGGACAAGCTGCCAGATAGCTTAAGACACACACCTCTACGCGATGCAGAAAAAGCGCCAAGTGGGATTTGATGAAGCAACTTTTGCAATACAGTCGTTGATCGTGACAAGTAAGGCAACGATAGACGCCAGCCGAACCCTGACGGCAAGGATCGCCGAAGTAACCCGGGCAGGTGAGCGGCGGTGGCGCGGGGGCCTCCAGACATAAAAGTTCGGCAAGATACTCTGATGCTCGTGCGCGCCATTTCTTCATCGGGTCGTCCTGCGCGCAAAATGAGTACGAGTACAGGGACGTCAGTAAAATGTTCGCTCACGGAGGGATAACGAGCACGAGCAATCTGCTCATGGGCATCCTGGAGACTCGCGTCGGGAGGTATACCATTGTCATCCTCGTCGCCGGTGTGACGTTCGCAGAATACTTGGGAGTCCCCGACAAAGGGTGCGGACATGACGTATGCCTGATCGCCGTTATGTAGGAAGCCGGATGACTCAGAGACATTCATCGGATCGCGGACCGTGCAATTCACCCTGGGACGCAAATGTCCGGTTCGTTCACTTGCCCGCCAGGTGACGCTGGTATCGATGTCGGTCGGGTGCTCAGCGACATCGCGGCGTGCTTTTTCGTATTTGCGCTGTTGCGCTCGCATCAGGGAAGGTACGACGAGGGAGAATTCCGGGAAGGTAGTAGCGAAAATTTGAGTGCGTCTTTGCCGTGGTATCTCCTGCTTTTATATCTCCAGGCACTAGTAGATCTGACCCTCCTTGATAGCTCGGGCATTTCTCCCCAGAACTCACTAGTGCTCCCATACTTCCAAGCCAGGGTTTGCACCTTCTTTCAACGGCGACGATCTGTCTGGACAAAAGCCTCTCCTGCCAATGTACATTCGCATTAGCACTTCTTTCTCTGCTGTCGTTCTCCTTTTTGTCCGAGGAGCCGAAAGAGTTTCTGGGTGTGGTGTCACGGTTGCCTCTAGTATCAGATCTATTTTCACGGTTGCCGTTTCGACCGGGACATCCACCTCAGGTCATTCAATTACAGATAGTATGTCTGCTCAGCCGTGAATCACATCTCGTCATTCGATTGCCACCTACACGCTCCAGGTAATTTGATTGCGACACGGAACTCCAATATACGCACTAGACTTCCCGTCATTCATTCTATTGCGAAGGAAGAGGACATCCTGGGTGATTCGATTGCCGTATATATGCATCTAATCTACGATGCAATGTTCGATTTCATGCCCAATTCCCAGCGATAGACACCGGCTTCGATTTTGACCCATTGGTCACAAAGTGGGCTTCCCCACGAGAGCGTGATGAATGTCGAGTGCATTTGAACGACTTCGCGGACATCTACGTCGAGCTGTCGAATACCTGGCTTCGAGACCGAATCCCTGCCTGCGATGGGATCTTCGAGACTCAATGTGAAATGGGAGAAATCTCCGCTGATATGATTCACATGCGATGGAGACGGGAGGAACGTCTTCAAAATAACTACCATCAGAGGCTAAAGTTCTACCTGGCTAAGCTGCACCTTCTGCAAAAAATCGCAACCAGCGTCATACACCCCTCCGGATTGAGACATATTTAACTGGAGGTCAATGATGACCTGCTGGAACTGTTTCGACCTACACAGGAAGGGTTACACAATTGAGCCCAACCACAGTATGCTATGCACTCACTCAGAAGCCATTCGTTCGGTTGTAAATTCCCTCGCAAGCTCCGCGCGGCGCTCCTGCAAGCGCGAAATCGATCGGTCACATTCCCGGAGTTCCTTCCAAAGCGCGTACTGTGATAGAGACCTATAAGCGCCATCTCGAGGATGGGAGATCTACGTACATGATACTCGAGCGGCATATCGACTTCGCCGCTACCATTGGCATCCTCAGAACCAGTAGAGGCAGGCTGGGTGACAGACGCAAGTTCGTGCCAGATGCGCTCGGGGGCCTCACCATGAGTCAGACGAACTTTTCTGTCCTCTAAGTCAAGTCAGTATGGGACAAAAAATTTAAGAGCCAGTCAATCACCTTCGATAATCTTTTGTAACATACGAGACATTGCCGCCGCATCGAGCAGGTCATCGACGCCCAGGGTCCCGTCATCGGAGTCGTCGGAAACCGATTCCAAGGACGGCATGTCGTCGTCGGGGTCGTCGGAAACCGATTCCAGAGACGCCGTGTCCTCGTAGGAATGTTCGTGGGCGGGAACAGATGGGAAAGGCGGCGTGACAGGTGCAATGTCGGAGGCGGATATCCCCTCAGAATCTGGTTGAATGCCTTAGGAGAAACACGACCTTACGAGACAGCCACATACCTAAAGCTGCGCCTTTCACGTCTTTGAGACGCCAGTTGGCGTCAAGACAGAGGTGACCGTAGGACATGGCAAAAGAATGGAGTCAGAACAATGTCGGTGGAGTGGAACCACCAACCAGATTGGAACGTGCTTTCATAAATAAAGGTGACGGTCACAAGTGTTCGCGACTGTCAAAAGTATTCCCAGCTGTCGATAGTCACAGGCATATTCAACGACCAAACCAGGCAAAGTGTCTATTTGTATTTACTGTTCCGATGTCAGAATACCGTGTATGAGTCGAGCTACTTCCACTTCTTCCGTGCAAACAGAGGAATCCTGTGCCATCTCCTCCTCCTCACGTCGGATCCGGTTGGCGTAAACCAGCGCCCTGGCACGTCGATCGTTCAGAGCCTACGCGAAACGGGAATCAGTGGCTGGAGTACGGAGTAGGTACTCAAACTTACTTCCATTTCGAGGTCATGCGCCACCTTCAACAGATGCTTTCGCAGGCGCAATTTGGCTGACTCGTCCTCTAGGAGCGCCAGTGAGAGCTCAATCTCATCAGCTCGACGGAGCAGTAGTTGGGCGCGTCTGGACCTGGGCCCCTATGAGATTGACGACCGTGTTAACAAACATGTAAGTCTTGGCAAGTTTGACTCACCTTCAGCTCCTGGGCTTCCCGTAACCAATGCTTTCGACTGTGCTTGAGACCACTGCGAATGCGAATCTACGCAATAATCAGCATGTGCGCGGGCTGTTTGAGAGACAGACGAACCATGCGTTCCCTGAGAGAGCTTTGCGACATAGCGGGCATTGGTGGGAGCAGTCAAAAGGTGGTTCGATCACAGCTGGATCACAGCCACCGGGAGCTTGAAAAGCCGAAATCCGACATCTGATGGCGCGGCCATCTAATGACACCCCGATGTAGATACAGACTTGGCGTGTTGAAATCCGACATCTGATGGCGCGGCCATCTAATGACGCCCCGATGTAAATACAGACTTGGCAGCAATTGGAATGTTAAATAGTACAGAACAGAATACAGAAGTGGTATCATACACATTGTGTGCTTTTACTCTGATAAATGACCAATAAATGCGAACTTAGATCAACAGAAAGTGACGAGAGGAAGAAAGAAAAAGAAAATAGTTAAATCTACTGCCATTCAAGAAGATGATTGGGACGTCGACTTCAATCATCCAAGACGGGTACGCTTCGATGAGGTCGAGGAAGACGCGCCGGACGAGCTGGAGGCACCGTGCACATCCAAACTCAACCGCACGGCGCGTTCTCTGGCGCGCTGCAGGAGTCTAGCAGTGTTGCGAGTGTTCACACCACCACTGGCGGCGTCGCGAAGAAGGACCATTTGATGACGGAGACGTCTCTGTTCGGTGAGATTCCGTTGCTTTTCGTCATGCTAGTGAGAGTGTTACTGATGGAAAAGAAAACAACCCAAATGGCACATACAACACTCTGGGGCACCAGGTTGGCGGCCTTGGAATTAGGAATGGGTAGGGTGGCCTACAAGATGGAGTGAAAAGCCGAACATTGATCGATGGCTGACAAGACTCACCTTTGCTTCCTCGAGATCATTTGTATCCGTCTCCGTATCCGTCTCCGTCTCTGTCGCCTTGCGCTTGCGAGTAGGCGCCGGAGGGATGTGTACGTGACCGCGGGGGCTCCTGCGAGGCTTGCCTTCATCTAGGGAAGAGGCGGGAGAGCTAGACGAGGTGGCGGGCGTCGACGTCGTCGAACTGTTGACCTCGTCATCGAGTGAGAGTTCTCCGTCGCTCGAGGGTGCCTCGGGCCAGAACTCGCTCTCATCGCCGAGGAGGTCCGCCTCACGACAGAACTCGTCAAGTTCTGGAGTGGTGAAGCGTCGGCCCGCCAACGTATCCACTTCCTTCGACGTCGTCTGAAGAAAGATTGTAAGTGAAGGAGATCCGGACATGTTTGGTGTCTATTACATACCTCGCGGGTTGGTCTCCCGAAGCTCATTCGGGCAGTCGTTCGCTGGCGTCCCGTCGGCTTGTTTTGTTCCGGCTTTGCAGGTGTGTCCTCCGGGGGAATTTCTTGGGTCGAGATCTGATAGTCGCGGCGGGAGTCCTTGGAGATTGGCTGATTCCTGGTCGGAGTCGCATCGACGGCCGACAAGTTGGATCCATCGTCGGTCCCAAGTCGAAGTTCCTCGAGATAGAGTTCGTACGCGGTGTGGTGGATAACATGACGGAGATACTACGGGAAAAAAGGGCGTCAGCCATCAGAAAGGACTGAGGGCGGAAGTCAGTCACCAAGGCCTCGTACGCCCTCCATTCCATCAGACCAACAACGTCCAACGGATCGCGAGGAAACGGCCTCTTGAACTCAAAAACGAACCGACTCATGATACTGTATAGCAGGTCCACGACCTCGTGCGGTCCTTTTGCCAGGGCCGCGCGATACCTTTGATAGTACTGTTTCGCCCATGCGGTCTCGGGCAGAGGGATCTGACGGTTGTCAGTGATCGGGCGGAGGCAAGCGGAAAATGTGTCTCACCGATACGGACCGCAAACCCCAAGCAGGCTCGTGAAGGCACTGGAGCCGGGTCTTGCTGGGCTGTCATTTAAAATTAGGGTTGAACACTGTTCACGATAAATCCGTCCCGACGTACCATGGCACCGCCGTCGGCAGTGATCACTGGTTGGCTGGTGAGAGGCATCGGTGTATGTCGTAAACGGATATTTTCAGGATGTCGATGGTGTCGTAAGTTGTAGGCGGACGCTGGGATTTCTTTGTTGGGTTGGGTTTGCGAGTGAGAGCTGTACAGTTGTGGGACACTCCGACCGGGGAGTGCCGTGCCGCCTACGATCGATCAATGCCGTTCTCAAAGGTGGCGTTCCCAACCAACTATCTATCTCGCGCCCTGAGCACATCGGGTGATTTGGCGAGCTGTGTCATTCAAGTCTATATTTTGATGGATAGTCTGCATTGTAAAGTCTGGGTGTGACATGTCTATGTTGACCGAGGAAGAATGCTGTGTGATATGGGTATAGCATCTGGGTTACAAGCGACATGAGCCAGGTCACTACAGTGTCTGATCGACAGCGTCATGATCATCAAGCCACGCTATGGTTCTAGACGCTGTTCGAGGCCTCATTCGATCTGTCGTGCTGCTAGACCATGATCTCGAAGGAGATGATGAATGACATAGAAACACACGGCGCAGTGTCACTCCACTGTGAAATTTAAGACTGAAACTCCTCCTTATGCAATATATTGTCTATCCGAGTGAGCCCAAGTAAATTCTCGCACCGACCTGACAACAACATAGGTCTCGATAGGATTTGCTATGGACAAGTTGAATGCCTTTTGACCGTTTTGAAGCACACTTATTTCAAGCGATGCCTAGCACTTCCAAAGGGCTTTAAAAATGTGGAAATAATGGCGGTAGGCTTGTATCAATAGCTGTCACATAGTTGCGTGCTCATATGTGCGAAGGAGTCGCCAGGTTGAGCCAATGGTAAATCGGATTATTTCTATCTCGTGAACTGACTACGCAAATTTCATCGTCCGGATGTTCGGCCCAGCCTCACTCGTGAACGGGCTACGTAGCTAGGGTTAGGTGTCACCGGCACGCATGCCGGTTACGATTCTCTACCCTCAACCATGAGCACGACTGGACCCACCCAAGTTCCCACTGACACGACGGACCCGGAAGAGGAGAAAAAGCTTCGTGCCCGATACTCTAGACGCGCTTATGAGCAAAGGTGCCCTAATGCACCATCACTGCAACTCCCACCTGACGACTTCCAGGAATGCCGAGGAACGCCGTGAAAAGGCGAAGCTTCGCCGTCGTGCTGAGCGAGCGGCGGAGAAGCTCCTTCCCAAAGACGAGCGGGATGTTTTGCTGGCGCGCAGACGTGTCCAAGAAGAAGCATATCGACGGAGAAATCGCTGGCCGTTGTTGCGCAAGAGTCAGGAACGGCGCCAGTCGTGAGTCATGCATTGACTGCATCCCGAACTTGCTCATTGATGGGACATTGTCAGAGACCTAATGGAACGCTGGGAGAGGAATTATGATGTCTGTACCACGAACCCACCTCCTTTCCGCGGACGCATTGCCTCTCTGAAGAACCCGGCGGACTACACGGCGCGCGAACGGCAACTCCATATAGAAGACTCAGAGACTCGTGTGCGAGATCGCCTCCACGCCAATGCTAACGCCGCAAAGTTTGGGTACGCCGGACAGAGGAAGAGTGCGAAAGAACTGAGGCGTTCGGGCGAGGGGTATCACTAGCTATGATCGTCCGCGTAACGTTGTCTGCATCATCACATACGTGCTGTTACCGTCTCTTGTTCGATGCCTCCGACTTTAGAGATCCAACTGACAAGAAACCTCTCACGAGACGTCATTGATTGTCCATTGGATGGCTGCATTTGTAATCCGGCCATTGGATGGCCGATTGCTGATTGTTGGCACGGAAGATTGACTGTGGCCATTGGATGGCTGCACTCGTATTCCGGCCATTGGATGGCCGATGGCTGTTTGTTGGCACGGAAGACAAACGAGTTTATGGCTGTGGACAAACAGGGTATTGAATAAAGTAGAGCCTACACTACGATACATTTTCAGTCTGTACACAATTTTTATACTACTTCAATTTTATACTACTTCAAGGAGCAAAGATCAGAGCAAGGAGACAAAGACAACAGCAGTTGAATGCTACAACATAACAAAGGAGGCGATAGATGAGGGAAGATGATGATAGATACAAAAAGGGAACGTCCAAAAAAGTCCAATGACAATTTAAACCACCAAGCGGCACACACCCGCGTTGCGGGCATTGATGAAGGCGGTACGAGCTTCCAGCCACGTCTCCTCCCGACGGTAAACAGCGCGGGGAATACCGGTCGCGTGGAATGAAACAAAAGCCCTTTGGGGAAGAGTCAGTCAACCACACGAGGGATCAGCAACAGAACACTTACCAATCACGGTGAATTCCCAGCGCAGTACCAACCGTGATATAGTACCATGGGCCCGTGGTGGAGTGGCTGGGGACGGTGTCCAAGTCCAGAGACTCAATCGCCTGGACCGTGGCGGCACTCATGAAAGCGCGCGCACTGCTGGGAATTGGGCCGGCGGGTCCACTGGAGTCGTGGGGAGCAGCGGGAACAGGAGCAGCCGCCGGCGGAGAGGGCGCAGGGATGGGAGCCGGAGCCGGCGCTGGAGCCGCGGCAAGAACTGGAGCGGGAGCGGGCGCAACAGCGGCAGCGGCGGCGGCGGCCAACGCCACACCGGCAGCGGGAGCCGGAACAACAGGAGCGGGAGCGGGCACAATGGCGGGAGCAGGCGCGGGGATTCCGCCAGCTGAAGCCATGGGCGCCGGCGCGATGCCGTGAGCAGCCTCGGCGGCAATGGCTGCCAAGGGAATGGCAAAGATTCCCGACACGCTCGAGAGATCGTGAGCACACCGGGCACACACTATGTGATGACAGTCAGATCAAAACAACAAAAATGAACCGAATCTTACCCAAGCCGTTGTTTCCATCGGCCAGGCCGTTGTCCGTGAGGGAAAAATTGGACTCCGACGACGCTGGGTGAGTTGATCAGTATGGGAGAAAGTGTGACAAAAACAGAATAACTTACGCCAGTCGTCGGAGTCGGGGGAGGGCGCGGTGCCGGGACCGGGAAGACCGCCTAAGTCCAGGTTAGAAAGGCTCATGACATAACCAGGACCCGCACAAACCTACAACTAAAACGGAGATAAGCGACATGAACGGGTAACTGAAAGGTTAAATGTCGTACCTTGCTCGCACGCCGGGACCAGGTTAAGTTCCAGGAGCCGGTTTACGATCGCGTCCAGAACATCACGAGTGAGAGGCGCAGACATCGTAGAGAGGGTGCTGGGAAAATGCGAGTAAGTGGGAGGAGGCAAAGTACGTCGAAGGAAGATGTCCAGCATATATACCAGATATTTCAAGCTCAGCTTGAAAAGTTGTGGCTGAGTTGTACAGTACAGGACCCCGCAAAATGCCGAGCCTTGGGCAATCGAATGACCGCAATGAATTAAGCTTTTTCGCTACCGTCTCATGCCCCGAAAGAAAAAGACCCCCGCACCGGATGAGCCTGCGAGGCAAGACGGCCGGCACTGGACAGTCGACGGTCAGCGCCAAACTCTGCTCAATCTACTTCCCGACTACTACGATGCGCGTTCACGAAAAGCCTTGTCGGCGTTTTGGCCAAAGATGGAAGCGACTTTTTTCACCAGTTACTCCACGGCATCGCTTTGCAGCCAGCTTCACCTTCCCATCGACGCATCGTTCACCTCCTTCATCAAGGAGAAAGATCCCAAGCATCCGGAAACCTCCTTGGGAAAAATCAGACGCGTGCGCATGTGTTTTCTATTTTTGACATTGACATGCTGATGAGATCTTATCAGAAACTCCGCGTCTGGTACCAGAATAACGATCGGCTCAAGCGACCGCTACAGCGGACGAAGGATTCTTTCGACTTCGGCGGCTCTGCTTCGCGGTGCCACAAGCCGAAGGAACTCTTCTCCAAGAAGGAGTACGCGACCGTCATCTCCCCAATGGTGGAGGCAACGCGCGCTTCGGAGCTCTTACGAGGCATTCTCATCATTCGGCTCGCATCACTGAACACGGCACGGGCGGCAACAAGTCAGCCACCTTGCACGGAATCGGACGTCGGAAACAACCCCGAATTACTTGCCGACATCCCCGTTCCTGATCCAGACGACGTTCATTTACGCCATCACTTGGTCATCATCAATGAGGCGACAGATGCAGCCTGGCTCGCTTTGACCGACGAGCAGCGACAGGTATACATTGACGAGGCGGCAGAGGCGAAGGTGGAGAAAGCTGAGACGAAGAAGAAGGACAAGGAGGCGAAAAGGAACCAGGAAGAATTGGTCCTTACTGCTGCAGAGTACGCCGAGTAAGTTCATTTTCCTGTTCCATTCGCGATTGGGCCTGACCGGATACTAGAAATCTTCAGGCGCGGCCCGTTCACTTGAATCGATTCTTTGCCGAGCTGGCGCGAGGGACGGGTCATACGTACTTTCTTTTGTCTGTCGGACCGAATAATTTGGGCGCAATCCAGGTCGAAAAGTGAGTCCTCGCCGTCTTTCCTTCTTTGAGCCCCCAAACCAATGCTGTCGTCGCATAGACTTCAATTCGGTCCCTCCAACCTGATTGGCCAAACATTCGACGAGGCTCTGGAGGATTTCGCAACGCAAATGGAAGAGCCCTTTCGCGCGTACGGTCGTACCGTTTTCCGTAAGTACTTTCTCATTCATTGTGACTGAGTGTTGACAATATTTGGCCGCTAGCTCCTGCTGAGTGCAGGCGCCGTGACACGCGTGTCAAGGAATCCAGCCAGGATCCCGAGGATGTGATCGCGGTCTCAGATACGCCGGTGCCAGCATCCCTCCCCAAAGTCGCTATGTACGAGACAGAGGACGGTTTAGATATCGCTGTACCATCGGCGTCTTCGGCGCATGGACCCACCGTTCCCCCATCTATTGTTCCCCCTCAGATACGAGTCATTACTCCCGCGTCGTCCATAGCAAACACCCCCGTTCAGTTAGCGGTGCCCGCTCCCACTTCTTCTACGATCGCGCAGGTAGTCATTCCGCCTGTCCTCCTTCGGCCGGATACGTACCCGACAATGGGCGGAAGTGAGGACGATGAGGACGAGGACGACACAATTCCCGACGTGCAGCCCGAGGAACCCGTTCCGTTGCCGCTCCCTCCTCATCAATCGACGATTCAGCTGGCCCCACCACCTACCCTAATTGTCCAGTCTTCCCCGCCGTCATCGTCCCTGTCTCCAATTCCGAGCGGGATCTCATCCACTCCATCGGATTTCGTCCTGCCTCAGAGTGCTATCGGTGACGATTTTACCTTTGGCTTAGAGGGGATCGAATTCCCTCTGGCATCCACGGCAGCCCCAAATGGATCGTTTGACTTCAACTGGAATCTTGGCTTGGATGTTGGCAACTTTGCGCCGGGGGACTTCACTTTTCCTCTTGACGGTCAACAAGGAGCGGCCGGCGCATCTTCATTCATTCCCCCTGACACGACCACATTGCCGCCCTTCTGGTCTAATGGAAATCAGATGCCCACCACGGGCGTTAATCAGATGGCGCAAGATCTACGCCACTCCCTCCCTCTTGATGGTCATCTGATGGCGCACAGCGCGCCCGTTCCGCAACCGTCTGATAGTCATCAAATGGCGCAGGGCGCCAATCCCTCCATGACAAACATGTCTCCGTCTCTCCCCTCGATAGACATCCTCCTGGAAACGTTCTTGGCGAGCTTATCCCCGCAGGACATGATGGCTGCCTCAAACGATCTCCCCACCCACCTCCGGCCCGTGGCACTGCCGCATTCCACGGTGTTTGCATCGGGAAGTGGTGACGGTGGGGCTGGCGGTGGTGAAGGGGATAATGGTGCTTCCACGGTGTTTGCGTCGGGAAGTGGTGACGGTGGGGCTGGCGGTGGTGAAGGGGATAACGGTGCGAAGGAAGGGCCGGGCGATGTAGAGAATGTAGGGGATGTTTCCGAGGAGGACAGCGATCGCGACGTGGGAGTGGAAACGGTGAAGGCGAAGGTGAAGACGAAGGCGAAGGCGAAGGCGAAGGCGAAGGTGAAGGCGAAGGTGAAGGCGAAGGCGAAGGCGAAAGAGAGTTCTGGAAGTGTGGAGTTGGCGAAGGCTGTCCCGCAGGCACCGTCTTCAGGCAAAGCTGTCGGCGCCAAGAGAATGAGGGACCCGCCAGAGGACAATGAGGAGCAGCCAGCAAAGAAGAGCCGTCCGGATCCCGAAGTCTCATCATCGCGTCCTAGTCGGGTTCGCAAGACGACGATGCGCGAACCTCAGACGGTCTCGGCGATGACCAAGGAAAACGTTCCGCCCTGGATGGACGACCTGGTCAACAACATGCGCTCTATGGCGATGGGAGCCGACGCAGATCTCTGGGACCGTACAGTGCAGCGTTATGCTCACTGGGAGAAGGCAATCTTTTTGGAGGATCCCAAGGAAAAGGTATGTTTTACTCGTTACATGTTCATTGTCAGGAAGACATTAATAAGACCACCCACCTTAGCGTCGGCTCGCCGTCAGCACCCTTCGCCCGACGGAGCTCGTCGGCTGGCTAAAAGAGCGCGACTTTTCCAAGACCCCGATATCAGGAAAATCCGTCAAGAAATACGCCAACGCGCTACTTGGATGGTGGGACGGAATACAACCACCTGCACGACGTCGATTGGCCGGTAAACCCTTGCCTGAACCGATGTACGAGCCGCATCTGCTGCGGCCTTTGCGACGTGGTGGGGAGAACGGCTTGGTGACTTTCCTTCTCGGATTATATTGGTGGGGTGTCACCGGCGAAGAGGTCTCGACCTGGCGGGCGACGGTGATAGATTTTCAAGCATGTCTTGAGGGAATGCTAGCTGATGAGCAGCATGCGTAGAAGGACGGAGTCTTCGAGTTTTCGTGGGGTTTGATTTGCAAGTAAGGTGTCCGCGTCTCCTTGCTGTATACCCTTGACCGTGGTCATGATGTTTTGATGCTTTCTTGTTCGCATGTTTCGCCTTGTCCGTGTCTCACTTCTTGTTATCTTTCTCTCTTGTTATTTCAAGCTGTCGATCTGTCTGTTACCTCCTCGTCTGGCGATCTATGTTGTAGTTACCGTTTCGCTAGTTACTGTGTCCTATTGTCGAAAATATTTATATTTCCCCCGGGATATAGACTGGAAAGGGCAAAGGGAAGATGGACAAGCAATTAGATGGCGAGAAGGCACGCACCAAGTGGACATACTGTGCCATGGTCATGGGGCGGAGCAATGGAACGACAAAGTGTGTTGCGCCAATCATAGGCGCAATTAGATGGCGAGAGCAGCATTCAAGTGAGTCTATGTCTATGGCTGGAGCTGCTGTCGCCATCTAATGGCGCCGATGGCGCCGCCATCGTAGATCTGCTGGCGCGGAGCAATCGAATGACGACGCCATTCAATGGCTGAAGATGCCGTCGCCCTCCAATGGCGCCCTTGCCCCCACCCATTGTAGCTCTGCTGGAGGAGAGCAATCGAATGGCGAGAGTTGGTTACGTTGTGTTGCCCGGTATGTTGGAAGTAATGCGTAAATTTGAGACTCTGGAATACAACATTGTCTACTACTCCGACGGTGTACCACCCAACATCTCAACACAGCTATGATGCCTATAGAGTTTCTTTTCTTCGCTAGAGAGACGCGGAACCTCCACACAAAAAGACATCTTTTTCTGAACGATAGAGTCAGCCATCCGCAAATGATAGGAATGGACAACCTCTCCACACCTTGGACGCTGTCTTTCCACTCGGAGTAACGAGAGAGTCGCCGCCGGTGAGCTTTAGCTACATGCAGTAGCTGATTAGTATTCTCAGTAACTCCGTGATTCTAAGACACACCTTGTTGCTCTCGGCCTCCTTTTTCTGTTGCGAGAGCTTGATTTCGTCACGGAACGATTGCATCGCTTTTGCGACCGCGGGATTGTTGGGAGCAGAAAGTTGGGAGAAGGTGAAGAACTGTCTCGGGGTGCTCGTTATATCGACAGAGCGGTCCTTCGGACCGGAAAGTTGGGAAACGGTGAAGAATCGCTTCGGCGTGCCAGTGTTATCAACAGAAGACATGACGGGGCTGGTGTAAAGTAAGGTCTTCGTGGGTTTCGGCCTTTTATATAGCTCGCGACGGCGCTCGCTGTGTACCCATTGAGTTCGAACTGACTTGTTGATAATTTCTTACTCAATCCACCCTGGGAGACTACTAATTCACAACATGATTACCAGATTTGCATGGCGCCACGGTAAGATGCATGGCCATGCGAACTTGTCGAGAAAAGTTCATGGCGAGTAATGTATTACCTCCGAAGTTACATGGCTCACGGTGAGATGCATGGCCATGCGATTATGATATGTGAGATGTTCTTGACGAGTAATGTATCACCTGTGGTCACTGACATACCTCAAGTTATTTGGATCACATAAATTGAGCGCCAGACAGACAACTTGGCAGAGTAAAAATTGAGGTATGATACATGTGTATTGTTTCTTTTCTGGTAGAGTCGAGCCGGACAATGAAGTTTGAGCGAGAACCTAGCACAGATTTCGCGAGTCAATTCTATCGACGGAGATGCTTGAGAAGGAGGTCGAAAGAAAACAATTCTATCAACCCGTGAAAAAAGTGCCGCAGGAAGGGACAGACAGGGTCCGTGCCTGTCCTACCCGATTTCTCAAGGCGGATCGGTATCGGGACAGATGATAGATCGATGCCAGATCTCCCAGAAAGCCCAGAAGCCAGAAATGGAACTGGCCGAGCCCAGGCGGCGGGGGGAATGCGCCGTCCAGTGAGGAGCAATGCGCGGATGGAGCGGGCGGTGCGCTGCTGGGCGGCGGTAGGAGGGCCGGGGCGCAATGCATGTCCCGCAAGGGTATTTCTATGGCCCGCTGGGGAGGCAATTAGAGGATGAAATGCATGGCCGTCCGTACGGCCACAGCCAGGGAATAATGCATTTCCACTACGGTATAGCCTGCTCGGAGACACGATACTCAGCTGGGAACACTTCCTTGGACCGCATTACATGGGCGTGACGTAATCAGTCCTGCGAAGTTCAAAGTCAAGCCCCTACGATTGACATACCATATCGAATTAGGACACGCTCTTCCGCCACAGATGAAGCCCAAAGTACGTTCAGCCCACTCAGGTTTAGCTAGATAATCAGCTCACTGACCATCGTCATAGCCTTTGGATCCATTGGAAGTGGCAAGGGACCAGTTCGACTTGAGGGACGACCTCTATAATGTTGGTCGGCTGTATGTACACTGGGGCCTCGCAAATGTGGAAGGCGGAACTCTTTCCCGCGTCCTATCTCCACTAGTTATGGGGTCGAAAGTCATCACTTCCGGTGAATCGTCTTCACGTCATGTCCATCTTCAGATTCACGCTCCTATGCGACATGGGGATGCCTACGTCTGCTACTTCCTTGGAGCGGATGGACAGCCAGATCAGGAAAAGGGCCCGTTGGTGGCGAAGTTCCGCACGGAAAGTTCGCCTGAGGGATCGCTGCAAGAAGAGTACCAGACTCTTCTTGCCATCTGCGGCGATGAGGTATCTCCCTCGTACCCCTGCGTCACTCCAATTCCCTTTGGAATCTTTTCGGATGAGGAGACATCTGCATTACTCATGCAGTACATTCCGAAACCGCCCCTCAACATAGCAACCGTAGCACTCGATTATACTGACAAGTACCTCAGGTATGTCATTGCTTGGAGAATATTTTGAAGACCTTAAATTGACCTCTATTCCAACTCAGTTATCACCTCGAGAGCTGGCTGATGCTCTTGCATGCTACAGGCGTCACACACGGGCAGCTCATTCCAGAACATATCCTGTATGACGATTATGGCCACGAAGACGAAGGCGGCCGGAGGGCCTTTCACGTCGTTGGGTGGAGGAGATCAGCCGATCACAGCTCAGACGACCATGCCGCGTTCGAGAAGGATCGTCGCGATATGAGGCTTGTTACTGACTTATTAAGATCTGACCCATCGGAGGTTCCAGACGAGGGGCAGCGGTCAAAGAAGGTGCGAAAGACGTGACACGAAAGACTTGTGGATATATGTACCGTGTTTACTCAGACCCAATATCATCGAGCCCAATGACACGCGCTTCATCAACAAACTTTCCATCCAGAAATTCGTTCAGTCGTTTCTTCTCCTCGCTGTAATTTTCCTTGGACCCTTTGGTGGTGGCTCTGTCAAAGTCGGCGATGTACACCCTGCCATACACGTCCTCCATCATGTTCCAGGAGCGTATATCGCGATGGAGAACCCCGGCCTTGTGAATGGCGCGAAGAGTTCGTCTCAGATCCAGTCTACACCCGCTGTCAGTAATGACAGTCATTCATAGGAGCAAGACCTACTTCTGAGTCCGTGATAGCTCGACGCCCTTGTCTCCGTTCATTTTCAGTCCAAGTGGCTGCCCTACATGGCTCAGGATCATGATCGACATGTTCACTGACGAGCTCTCGAAAAAGCCCATCACCATTGGGATCCCCTTCACGCGCGCTTTATGTAGGCGCATGTAGATACCATATTCGTGTTTCAACCGGCGCATTTTGTACTCCGTCGTCGCCATTTTGACAACAAACGGAGAGTACTTGGGCGCGCGGGATGACCCATCCGGTTCTAAGACTGCATTGAAGGCATCACCGGTCGAACCTGCGCCCAGCCTGGCGTCCAACACAATGTTCAAATATTCTTTCGCGTCGGCGATGCGTACGTCCCCGGTTGATAACACCGTGGGTGCCGGTGAGTCTAAGAGACCAAATTGCAGTGTGACGGCAGCCACACTGTGAGTCGCGATATACTCCTTTGTCGCCTAATGCATGTTCAGTATGGTCTACAAGCTAAGGCGTTTAACTTACTATAACGCGGGCGTCGGCATTACTCTCCGAAAGCCTCGCTCGCTTCCGTGACTCCATTGCGACATGCTCTGCCTTGCGTTTCTTTTGCACTCGCTCAGCGGTCTGTGCTTGAAAAAGTAGTGGTGCCCGCTGGTAGGCATCATGCACGGCGGCTAAATGAAGAGCAGTCCACAGTCGACCGTACGATGGCTGCGTGCTCTCGACAATGTCAATGACATCAGACAGCAACATCGTCTGTGCAGCTCGCTGACGAACGCCGATGCGAATGAGCCCTCCACAGTCAAAGAGAATGAGTGAAGTATCCAGACGGATAGCGGTGCTCCAGGCCTATCGTAAAATAAGTCAGCGGGAAGTCGTGGTTACTCATGTGGAACGACAGACCTTTTGAATATAATCCTCCGGCACCGGGCTATACGGCTCAGCAGACGAAGGAAACCAATCGACGGAGGTGATATCGCCAGGATTTGGGACTCTCCTCGCGATTCCCTCGACCCTCTCGCGGAGCCTTGTGCTGCGTCGTGGAAGGAACTTTCGAGATGTTGACGCAGCTCCCCAAAAAGCCTCCGGTGCATCGGGGGGAGGTGGTACACTCGGCGGCATGCGGGAACAGATAGAGTCCGTTTTCCAAGGGAATGTCACTCGATCGGCCACGTCTCCCATGGTCCGCAGAAGGGTTTGTGCTTCGCTGGAAAAGAGCATTCCCGTTATAAGCCAGGGCGTATACTTCAGAAGTTTCGCCAGTTTAGCTTTTGTATCGTCGTTGGGATTACGTTGAGAGTACTCATTGGGACCGATGACCTGTAGATGACAGTGCATAGAGCAGAATTTCTCGCTGAGGAGGGTTTCGTCACGAAGATCGCATTTGGACCATACGAGCGAGGAATCTTGATACGGCTGCGTTGGGTTGATAAGCAGGCTGGAAGCAACTTGACAGGAGGCCGGAGATAAACCCTCGGAGCGCACAGGCTCCAAGGACCGTGCATCCGATGGTTCCCAATCGTCATATTCGCCTGTTGAAAAGGCGAATAGTCCGTCTGGCAACGTGTCCATGGAGTTGCTATACGCGTCAAGAGCAGCGCAGATGTCTGAGACAAGTGATGGTCTCACTTCGACACGCTTTAGAACGAGATGCTGAGGTATATGTCGGTCGTAGAGGCCGATGGGGAATGACGGCTTGGTTTGAGCATCAGGAAACCGGGAGTCGTTGTCTCCCCAGGAGCGACCAGCACGAGGTGCTTGAAATTGGAGAAGATAGTCCCGGTAAGGTATTCGGGGGAAAGACATCTGAGCAAATACGAGGTTGGGGGATGGGATCAACTTGAGCAAGGGGCACGCGCCTCAAAATTGTTTGGATACCGGCATCGCTCGGCATGCCAGACCTCACGAGAACAAAGTCTGACACTGCCACAACTTCTGTCAATCAACTTCTGCCCGTCAAATCAATCAATGCACGGCACACAAAGGATCGCCCATCGTCGGCAGTGATGTCGACTCTGCACGGGCGCATCTTTATCGAACCTGTAGTCTATAACCGCCGCGAATGTTTTCTCGTATTAGAGCCGGGTCGATCAGACTAGCAGCGTCCGCCGTCGAAAGAGCTCGCATCAGCGTTTTCGACGTTGCATTGGAACTGCCAGCATCACAACTCCTTGCGTGTCCCTCCAACTTACGATCCTTAATCTGCCCATTTCCCTGTCCACTGCCTCCTCTGGCTTTTGGTATACAGGTTCGCTGCAAGATATAATGTTTTCGTAGATGACATGTGAATTAGCCATGGTTCCATCGCTGCAATCACTGCCAGCAAGACTGTCGCTGAGGCGGTTCTTAATGTTTTGGAATCTCGTCGGCTAGTAGACCGAGGCGCAGACTCCGTCGCCTCGCTTGAGACCTTCATTCTGCATGCGCGAAACGAGTTCGCTCTCACGCGCGAGCAATGGATCCGCCTGGTCGCCATCGAGAAGTCTGGTGCGAATGTACATATCTTCCGATGTGACGACGCAAATAGCAGACCGTCGGTTGAGATTTGAGCCGTGTGGTTGTATAGTCCAGGTTTCAGTTTAGATACGTTGTTTCTTGCCGTTACCCATGTTATGTGCTTGAATATATTCCAAAGACTTTCCGAAGCTTCCCGACGCGTTGCTTGGGTCCCACTCATCCGTTTGGTGTTGATGGACGCTGTCATGGACCTCGGTTGGACTGGCCACACAATCAGTCATCGTGAAAAGACAACATTATGGGGCATCCCACATCGAATCACATTGAAGATCATAAAATACAGAGCAATCGACTAAAATACAGAGACTCCATGATCTGAAAGAGTTATATCAAGGAAAAAGCTATGCACAGCGTGTATGCATCCGTTCAAAGTTTCAGATGATGAAATCATGTCTTTGATTGCGTCGTTAACATGAAGGCACCAAGAAAGGACACGAAGTAGCAAGGAGTACTCCATTCCAGAGTCTTTCTGCGACTGTTCCTTGCACGAGAAGACATCAACCTGACGTTTACATGAGACGAGGAAGTCGATCTAGCGTCGGGGGCGATATCCAGGATGAGCGCCTCGTGCCGACGGAGAGATTCAAGTAGGCATTCCAAGATAAGAGTCCAATTCACGACGTTTGTTGTGGCAGAATTGCGTCGAAGAGTGACAGCGGCCAGAGTCGCTGTCCAAATAGTATCAAGCCACGAAGACAGGCGATGAACGGCGACCCACTGAGTGTACTCTGGTCGATAACCTTCCATCTAACATTCTTTCGGGCTCCAAGCAGCGGCATCGCAAGGCAGTAGCGCGAGACACCCAAAGGCAGGTAATCATCATCGCCAGGGATGCGGTACGGGAAGCAGAGTGGCGCATTCAATATCGTCTTCAGTCCAGAAATGATGCGACACTCGGTGTTGGATTCTGGGGTCGAGACGTGGGGGCTATATACCAAGTACGACACTTTCATGTTGAGAGCATGCCGTCAGGTTCACATTGCCCTGGCCACATTCACATTCCCGCGTTCATGTTCACATTCGAAAGTTCACCTTCATGTTGAGATAAACAGGTTCAGCTTGCCTTAGAGAAAGAGACTTCGACAAGTAGATTGTCGAGTCGGAGAGCCCGGTTGCAAGTTCAAGCCCTGCTATGTGCAAAGTAAACACAAAACTTCTGTCAATTCAAGAAGGCCATAAGTGCCTCAAATCATATGAAGTAAAGCAATAGAAAGAAAGGTGGGTATATCTAGTATATGTGGAAAATGATAGTCGAGATATATGGGTAACAGAGGGGGAGAAATAGCCATAACGATAGTGGGTATGTACGTGCGCGGGCAAATGTCCAAATCGGGAGATTGCGACGAGTGCTCGCAGCGTCGCAGCCGCAATTCCACAGCAGATAAGTATATATAGCTAGAAGTACGTAGGGTTACCGCTAAAAAAGCTCCAGTCAAAACCGGCGGCTGGCAACGGTGGTTGAGCCTGATATCCGAAACCGTACTGGCCAAGTTCCGAGTCGGGCATCCAGTTATCGGGCATGACTTGAAGCTGAGAGCCACTCAAGGCGGTGTGGTCCATGATGTGGGGCATGTTCTCAGTATGGTCGTGTTCTGACTTTGTTTCAGCAGAGAGAACAGTGGCAAATAATGGACTAAACTCACCAGCACGCTGGAGGGTTGGATAAGGAGCTGTAGACTCACGGGCAGCCTTGGTAGAACGCGCTGCAGAGACACGCCCGCTGGAGCTCGACTCAGCCCGAGGTGCTTGTTTCGAGCGCGATCCCTTGCCAGACGTCGAACGGAGCGCCTTCAACTCCTTGATCTCTGCTTGCTTCTTTGCAATTTCCTCCTTCCTCTCAGCGTCCTCATCCAGGCGCTGCTGAGTATCGGTACGCTTCTGTACAGCATTAGCGCGCCTAGTGAGACCCTTGGACATGCGATGGAAGTCAGAATTACTGGCGTTCCGGAGAACTCCCGACTTTGTCGCCTCGTCAATCTCGTCGGCGACGTTCTCGTCCAGTTTTCGAGTGCTGTCAGGAGAGACTCGGAATGAAGATCAATCAGATGAGTTATAAAAGAACTTACGTGACAATAGCCTCTGCAATTGGCTGCCTGATCCCGGTGTGTAAGTTGGTCCATCGATGCTGACCCTCGTTGATGTTTGTTGTTGAAGCGGTGAGTGCCCAGTCGTCTGGGAGCATCTTAGAGCGACTCTGAACGATCCCTGACATGATACAGGGATTCTGAAACTTGTGCTGCCACCAGTCTGTTCAGTTCAATGAGTAAGCATGCTACACGGAAGGTGACAAAAGAAGTAGATAGCTACCGCGGACTTTCTTCGATTGTGTCTGAATCCAGCTATTGAACGCCAGTATATCCTCCTCCGTCTTGAGGTGCGGAAAGTTCCTGATCCGTTGAAATCCAGCGGCGTCAACCTCGGACTCAAGCGGAAGGATACCACTGTATAATCGAAGAAATGATCAATCATATGACAGTCTCTCGAAGGAATTACTCACCGCTGAGTATGGGTCATGCAAATCTTGGAGAAATACGCAACTATGTCTTCTCCATTTGTCGTTGTGATCCCGCTGTACTCGGGCTCATTCGTCGCCATGAACGAGTCGCCTGCACCCAGTATCTCGGCAAGCTCCATATCTGTACCCATTGCCAGAAGGTTTCCGCCGCGACTCAGGCGCTTGAACCGTAATGGCTTGCCCGTAAGTTCCTCCGTGATGGTCTGTAGCCCATCATAGAGCTCCTTGTAGTGCTGGCGGTCCTTTTTGTCCGAATAGATACGACCAATAGTGACAGCTACGATAAAGCATTCATTATAATATGTAGATATCAGGAATGAGAGAGAACATACCGCGTTTGAGAGCAGAATGCCAAATAGTAAGTTCGCACTCGTCCATGTCACCTTCAACACGCTTGAAGGTCCCGTCAATCTCGAATGAAGTGGTCGAGTGTATCAGAGCCAGCAGGCGCGGGACAAAGGTGTACACTAAGCGCCCACCACTTGAAGTTGTGTTGATGCGATGAACGTAGCGCTGCGGAACAGGCTTTTGAAGATCATCAGAAAAGAGTTTCCAAACACCTATTGGGTATTTCAGCTTGCGAAGAGAGAGTGACAATCAAACAAACCTTCCATCCCCGTCCCGTGAGGGAATACCTTATCTTTCTCCGCTTTCAGGATCCTGTGTTGCGATTTGCGCGAGTGAAGCGAGGGATGAAACTGGGAAGGAGACTTTCCGTCCAGCAAGACGGAAGTACTCGGTGCTACGACCTTGTGTGAGTAATAGGGCAAGGTGGTAACAATTGACATGCGTTACCTATTTCGATGGTGCGCACGGTGGTTCCCGCAACCCCTACAGCAGCAATACAGCGCTTATACATCACTTCGACCTCTGCAGAAACCTTCGTTGCAGGAAGTATTGGGTGTGTATGCGGTTCATTGTGGTCAATGACAACACACGTTTTGCGCAGGTTCGGGTCGCGTGGTACAAAGATGGTCATCGTCATGGAACAGCGGTGTTGCTTCAAGTCGCTGACACGCCCATCTGCATTATGCGGATACCCTGAGGAGACATTAGTCTGTGCCGTTGCAAGGGTTAGGCCACATACGGCACGGTCCAGCCTTCTTGCCAATGCGTGAAGGGATAATGCGGCTACAAGTTGGGATGTCGGAAATGCCGTCAATGTGTGCGGTCTTGAACAGTGTCTCAAGTTTCGATTCGTCGATGTTATGGGGGATGGAGTGCGCGTTATGGCCCTTGTTCCATTTTGCACTGAATCCGCTACAGCCAATGAAGTGGTTGTGCGGGCCGCTGCCCTCTCGATGCTATGTTTCGATGTCATGATGAGACAAAAGCGTCTAAGAGGGATTTGAAGCACAAACCGCGGGGTATTTCTTGAGAACGGGAGTTCCGGTACATGGGGCGCCATGTTCGTCGATGGCGCGACATGGTTTCGAGTGAATTACATGCCAAAATCTACGATCACATCATCAGACCTCGTCAAGAAAGAAGTCGAAAGTCACTCACATGAGAACATGCTTAGGCACGGAGCTGCTCTCCAGCATACGCGACTGGATTTGCGCCTGAACAACCTTATCAAGCGATGACGGATCCAGTTCGTGACGCTTAAGGTCTAAAAGCTCGGGATTGAGCTTCTCGCACGCATATACACCGCCGCAGCGAAGACGACTGCGACGACAGATCACGGAAGTATCACCAAAGACATTTTGAACGGTAGCAGACGAATCGTTGCTGCCAGTACCACCGAGCAAAGAGTCCTGGCACTGGGAAACACAATAAGTAAGTCATAACGGGGTCGTTGGACAGATATGACATACCTTGTCTTTGATCAGTGCGTCGGGGCTCATAACCTTGCCCTTACTGTCAACAAGTCGGTACTTGTCAGCACTCAGGTCAAGAAGGTAAGCGGTGGCGACCCGAGGAACAGGCCAGTATGATGGGAGCCCGTCGACCTTCTCTAGACGGTCGACCTTCAGGCTGCGCGTAATGCGAGTCGAGGAGTCCAACACTTCGGAAGTCACATCTTCATCCAGCCAGACCGTGTCAGATTTTCGCCAGCCGGGCGGGGTCAGGTCGTCGGGAACTGCCTCGACTTTGATGTTGGACAGGTCGTCGTAATCCAAGTCGTCGACGTCGATGATTTCAACGTCACCCGCGCCGGTAGCTGCAGCAGGGCTGGGTTCCGGCGACCCAGAGTCGTCGACACCAGGGCCAAAATCGGACGCGGTATCCATCTCGTCATCAGAGATCTCGACAGCAGGGGATTTAGGGTGGGAATGGAATGGGGACGTGATTGGGGAGGAGTAAGAGAAGCTCGAGCCACGGTCGATGTCGTATTGGGAGGTATCGTCATCAGAATCAAGAATGTTGATGGTCTCGTGTCCGTCCTCAAACATAGTACGCGTTCGGACAGGCGAGTCGGACGCGAAAAGATCGTCAGACGCGTCCGAAACATCTTCCTGCTTGATGATAGATGGTCGCGAGCCGGCAGCTGTCCGATACACCGAGCGTGAGAGTCATGATACGCAGAAATATGCAGCAAGCACGTACCATTGCCGTTCAAATCATTGTCGCGTGCCAGCTCGCCAAAAAAGACGTTCCAGTTCATGCCATGTGCTTCTTCCCATGGCTGCCCATTCGGGAGATGATCTAGGCGCGCGAGCTGCACGGGAGCACTGTCAGAACGCGTCCACAATGCTGGGTACATCATGCCCAATGGGGAAGAAACACACCTGCTCATCGGACAACAGATTTTGATGCGGTGGAATGCCCAAAAGGGCGGCAATATCGAGATTTAGGTCCATCGAGTACGTTGTACGGCGTGTCGGGTGGTGGTGGGTCAGAAGGAAGGAATGGGACGGCGGGCGGGTCAGTCACGACGCGTCAGTCACGCTTGTAACCTGAATGTGAGCTTACCAATGTGAACCGGTCGGGCCGAATGTGAATCTGGCCAGCTCAATGTGAATGTGATCGTCGGAACGTGAATTTGTATTTCTACTGTAAACATGAAAGTGTCGTACTTAGATAGTACCCAGACGTGGGGCAGCAAGTTGGAGACAGGCTCGTAGGGCAGAGGCATGACGATAGCGGGAATGTGGCGAGTCGATGGGTGTTTGAGGAAAGGTGTCACTTTTCTGATCAATGTGGCTCTTAAGAACGCCAGATCACAGAGCCACGAGGACGTTGACACTGACAGATCCGGAGCTCTTTGCAAAGGCAAATAAAGCACAGGTTTTCGAGAGGCTGCCATTTTAGGAATCCGGGGAGAGGACAAACGTGAAGGGCTGGGCGTCATGGCAAAAGGTGGCGCTGGCGACCCTCTCAGACAGGGACTGCCATGAGCGGGAGGGGATGTTTTCACGAGATAGGAAAAAGATTGCATCGAGGTCGAGCAGTTTTGACAGTCGCTGGAATGTAGAAAATATGAATGAATTCAGGATCGACACGGCGCGGTGTTTGCCAACGGCGTCCATGGATCGGCGGATCCCGGTACTCCCCTTTGCTCTTTCCCATCATTGCCCATGCATCGGAAGCCTGGAGCACTGGCCGCCGGTAAAATAGAATCCTCTCTCCAGAACTCCAGCGCTGTAACCTCGATTCGAGCAAACCGCTAAGACGCGCGAACCTGCTTCTAAGCGAGGAAGAGCAGTGCATAGCGAGCGATGGTGGTGCGTGTCCTTCCAGCTGCTCGTACCGCGCTAAGATTGTTTTTTACTTGCAGACGCCGACACATACACTCCAAACGCGCACAGGGACCAACTGCTGGCCGTTTTTGGTGTCCCTCTTGACGCTTGCCGCATCGCACCTGTCCTTGCGCCGGAACGGAGAGACATAGGTTGATGGCAGCAACACGATATCCATGGCGCAGCGGCTGATGTCAGCTTGGACGACGCATCGGGGATGGGCATGCATTACCACAGCATGAGCGGGAACGCCAACGGGAGCGCCGCGGGGCTGCGACCGAGGGCACCATCGCTGGACAGGACGAGACGGAGATCGGCAAAGGAGGACCGCGGAGACACAAATGCGTACCGGACGGTCCAGTGCTGGTCCTGCACCAGTCACGATCCTCCTACTAGGTCGACAACATCTGTTTCATTGAGAACCAGAACTATCAGCTCGAGAACATTTCCATGGAGCGACCGAACCCACGCATATCCACATCCAGTCTCGCTTCGCACATGGAAATTCGCCTTCCCGCGCACTGTCTCCCCCAACAGTCCGCCATTGCCATCCAACGACGCGAGCCGCGCGGTGCCACTACTCACGTCCCTGCCAATTGCTGCGCGCTGCCTACGAGTCCACCCACCGCCCCTCATGTTCATACTTTCGCTCGCCTACGGCAACGCCAAGGTACGCACTCGGCGTTTGGCAAGCGCAGAGTCGCCTACGAGTGCCTGTCGATGGAGTCTTGACCAAGAGCTGGATATGCTGGCGCAGGAGAATCGGCAGCAGAGTACCTCGATTGCGCTAAGGATGGATGTCAAGCTGGAACGGACTGGGATGAGCATGCGTCGGACGTTGACATGCAACAGTCGAGCTGCCCCACCTGCGTATGCAGAGTTGTAGCCCTGTGTTGTTTATCGATGTAATTTTTCACGCTTTCTCTTGACGGCGCGAACACTTTGATTTTTCCTGACGACTTCCTTCTATCACTCACCGTTTTTAGTTATCACTTTTCGAATCGTTGTTCCGAGTTCGCTCTTCGTCATCGTACCTTGCTATTGATGTTACTCATTGCTATCTCCAGTTACATCGTATCGACGTGTCAATCTTTACTTACAATGTCAGGACCATGTATTCAGTACCACCCTGGATTAGCGTGGTGGCGAGATGGACATCTATCGGAGAGCAGCGACGAGGAAAGGACAACTGTTGCCGGACGAAGCGCAAACGTTTCCTTTCTTCCACGACGCGCCATAGGCTGGTCTTTCTTTGTTGCGCCGTAAACATGACTCAACAAAGAGATACCCCATTGTTGGCACTCATCAACGTGACTGCCAGAGGACAAAGGGAATTATGAGCCACCGTTATCATTGAATCCCTTCGCTTTCGCTGTACTCTTACCATTGCCACTTAAGATCCTCTGCCTATCTGTGAGCGTGCAACCTTCCTTGTAAAACCCACCACTGAACATCAGACCCAGTATCGCTACGCCAGCCACTGCTATGGAAGCTCCCGAGCCGTCACCTTCTTCTAGCTATAGGACTCTACCACCCACACCGCCTCTTCATGAACCACACCGCACGCAAACACCCCCGGAACGCGCTCCAGCTCTCTCAATTGAGGACGAGCTAACCATCGTGAAGTGGGCCCTTCACGATCTGCACCACGGCCACAATCGCGAACTTGCGACCCTACGTGCTGAGCTCGTCTCTGCCACCTCCAAGGCCCTCGAATGGAAAGCAGCCGCGGAAAGGGCGGAGGAGGAGCTACGCACATGCCACGCCGACGCGAAGAGCGATGCGGCATGGGAGGAATTTCGGCGTTGCTGGGACAAAGCCAAGGAGACCGATGATCGAGTGTCGAAGGTGGAAGCGGAGAGGGACCGGTGGATGGCTATGGCGAAGACGGCTACGAAGGAGCGGGACGAGCTCGCGTCGACATTGGCCTCACTCCAGGAACGGTTCGACGTCCTCACCATGGAGCACGCGACCCTCAACGTAGCTTCCCAGTCGAGAGAGCGAGAGGCGCTTTCACGGGTGGCTTCCGCCACGGCGCTTGCACGTTCCCTGTTTGGGTTGGGGGATACTTTGAGACGGGAACTCGTCGCAGCGAAACGACAGCTTACGGTCGAGAAGTCGAAGAGATTCAGTTTGTTAGAGCAGTTGAGGGACTCCGTCGAAGAGCAGCTCGTCGCATTGCGTGGGGAAGAACGGTCTCAGATGGGGAGTGAAAGCTCTGAAACGCTTGCGGACGTGGATGATGGAAATCTCGAGGAAGAAACGAAGCTGGACTCTGGTCTTGGAACCGCCAAACGTGACGATGAATCCTCGGACCCCGATCTCGAGTCCTGGATCAACGCCACTTCGACTCAGACCTCCATCGCCCTAGCCAACGACACCAACCTCCTCTCCCTCCTCGACGGGACGTGGTCCAATCTCAAAGCATGGATCCGCTGCCGCGGTCTCATGCACGACTTTGCCCCCAACGTCTTCAACAAGGAGTGTCCTCTAACCTACGGACGCGTCCCATGGCCCGTTCTCGGAAACCCATTCACCCGTGGCCGCATGTCCTGGCAGGACGGTGTCAAAGCTGTGCGCGCCTTCTGCGCGTACATGAAGGAAACAGTCTCGGAGGAGATGTATGCCGAATACCTCGCGGAGCTGAGGGATACGTTCGATTGGGAAGGGAATGGGTGGGATGTGGCGATGCGGAGTGTGCTTGATGCGTTGGTGAGGCTGGAGATCGAGAGGGATGCGAAGGTCGTGTATATCACGGTTGTTGAGCTGTTGGGGGAGGGGTCGTTGAACCCCGATGGAGGTACAGGCGAAGGAGAGGGAAGCGAAGGCATGGAGGATGCGTCTGAGGCTGGGAGTTGTGGAGAGTGGGATACCCACTCGCTGGCCGACACCGAAGAGACGACATATTAGGAATCAAGAGCTAATATATCTTTCAATGACTTGATCATTCTATTGATCAATTCGCAAGGTGTCTGGAAAGTGACAGTGTACACGACGCGTGTGAGGTATGTGCGCCAAGCCGGGTAACGACTTTGGACATGTCCTACGCGACTGGCTCGGATGCTGATGATCCTTTCCCGTTACTTACACGTTCCCGCTCGGTAACTCGGGCACCTAACTTTCAACTACGACTAAATTGCGTGTATTCGCTGAAAGCATCTGTGGTGGTACGTCTTTTTACGTGCCACAGAAGTGTCCAAGACGGCAATCGGTGATAGCAGCCCAGGAACGCGTGGAACGCGTCGCGTTCGACAGGCTTCTCAGCTGCGGAAGGGAAAGGGGACGTGCAAATTCACAAATTGAAAAGTCCGGCAAGTCGCATCACGTGGCTCACTTCAACTTCCCTGAGTTTTCGTTACGTTCCCTGACATGATCTAGGCGCTTGGCGCTTCTGTTGCGCCACAATCCGCAGCACTTCTGACAAGCCGATGCTTCGGTGCAGCTCTGGGCTGCCGGGCCGGTATAGGAAGATTACTCAGCCGCCGTAAAGCACTTTACCATTTCCCTGGAACAAGGCGCCAAGTAGATATCCAATGGCTCGGTACGGACGCCGTGTCCAGTGGGCTTTCTTTATAAGTTCGGGGTTCTCGTTCTCGTTGCTCTTTCTGCTGCGTGTTGCCGACTCTTGTACTGGCTTTCTCCTTGGCTCAGTTCATTGTGAGCATTCTTTCCGTCTTCTTCCACGGTCACCACCAATCATGTCCGACAGTCGCACCCATCATCAATTCAATCCAGGGTACGCGAACGGCAACCATTCGGACGATGATGAACTGTCCCCTACAGCGACTGCGGGTCTTCTGGTTTATGATTTCTTGCTCTCGCCATGAGCACAAGTATTCAATACAAGCTCACCGTGCGCCAAGAACCGAAGCATTCTCGTTTTTGTACATGTAGCTCTTCATCTCATTTCTTTTGGAGTTACGCTGATCAATTTCGCACCTTAGCTCCTACCGACCGACGTCCAATCGATCCATCGCCAATAATCCAACTCGAGGTCGGTGGCGCCAAAGCAGACCCGTGGCACACCATCCAGAACCCGAACTACCTCATGTTTGTGAGCTTGGCCAAACCCGATGCCCAGGACGGCGACGAAGAATTGCATTGGCTTCAAATCGAAGACTCGGTACGTGATCTTTCCTTCTTGCTTGCCTCGTGTATTGATTTCCTTCAAGGACGGTGTGGCCAGGCCACCAACACGCTTCACGACGGGGTCCGCCGTATCTTCCCTCCACGTCTTGAAGGACCCAGAAAATGGTCACCGCCGCGGTGGCTTCTTCGTGTTTCCAGATCTTGGCGTGCGTGCAGAAGGGAGATATCGCCTGAAATGCACCTTGTACGAAATCGTCAAGTAAGTAGATACCACCATTCACACTCACATTGATCCCCATGCTCTCCTAGCGGCGAGACCTTCTACCGAAATCACATATACTCCTCCATCTTCGAGGTCTATCAATCGCGTAGATTTCCCGGTATGCAAAGTAAGTCGCGACTTTTGTTCCTCTAGAGTCCGTTAATGAATGATGGGTTGCGTCACCACAGAATCGACCCCGTTGTCGTGTTCGTTCTCGGAACAGGGCATCAAGATATGGATTCGAAGGAATGTGAGGGAAAAGAGAGCGGGGTTGGTCCTTGAACAGGAACAGCCTTCCAAGATCCAACCCCCGCAGAAACAAAAACGTCCCCGGATGGAGATGACGAACGTAAAGGTGACGGAGCGTATACAGGTCAATGATCTCATGTTTGAGTCGCAGACATTGTATGTGTCGCCGTCGATTAGCGATGCCTTTCCGCTGCCGCCGGTTGACTCTTCGCACTCCGAGTCCCCATCCTACGTCCACAGACACATCCCTCCAAATCGCTCGCGGATGAGTATAGGTAGCCTGCTGAACGGCGACTGACTGGGTGAAGGCTGTCGTCCACTAATCTATTATTTCAGTATCATAACGTGTATTCTACTGGCGGAATTGTTACTTTGCTCCTGTGCGAATTCTTGGAAGCCACTAGAATCCAGGTTCGACCTCTTTCGTACTTGTGCCGTTTGGCGAGCCCCTTCTTCTCAACTGTAGCGTGAGAGGCCGAACTGTCGCACATGAGTTATGTTATGTACTGAGGTCTATGCTTCAAGAACCTGATTTCGGGCTAGTACGGATTTAACACGGGCCGAACTCGCCGCACTCACGGCGCAGTGCGACGACCTGGTGTTGCAACGTTGACATCAACCACCATTTCCCGAGAAGCATTGCTGACAATTCGCTCCCGTTCACGAACGACTTCTGGGACCATGTCCCACGTCAATCCGCGTACAAAGAACCGGATCGTTAGTCTTCCCGAGGCTTCGCCTCGTGCTAGTGGAGACTAAGTGGACTGCTGCGAGAGCGTCTGCTTGGCTCTGGTCGTCACGGCCGAGCTTCCTCAAGTCATCTCCGAACAACCCGACCGGTGGTATGATACCATCTCAAGAAGACCAATTGTCGTCAGTTAGTCGGGCTTTCCTCGACGTGTAGTAGCAAGTTCATCCTTCTTTTCTTAGCGCTTTGCTTGATTTGAGGTGTGGAGTCTAAACCTCTCGAGGTAGATTGACATGGCTGATTTTTTGTCTCCTAGGGTGATACATACTCTTGGGCACACACGCATGTCATCCACGTATATCGCGCACCGGGTTGTATTGTCCGTCAAAGTCAGGCAGCAAGGCGTTGTTGGTGGTTACATCCATCGTAACCATCCCGTTCCATCACCGCCTGTCCCCATGCGCCAGGCGTCTTTTTTACTGTGGTAAAGTGGCTCTTCGATACCACGATATAAAGGTTGACGAGTATTCTCCAGACATCTTCCGTCGGTCTTTACGGTAGACTCTTCGATTTTTTCATCCCGGCTTTTCATGGTCTACTTCACTCAGGTTCTAACCTTCGTTCTGCTCACCGCTTCTGCGGAGGCCGCTCCCTGGCCGCCGTACTCCAAGTATGCTACTCATCGTACCCGTCATATCGGACGTGATCTGAAGGTTGAGACCTACCATCCCAAGTCTACGTACCAGGTATTTAGACCTTCGTCGCCTTGTGATCATGACCCGATGCATTGCAGACTTTCGGTTCCGATGGTAAAGACCCTTCTCAATCCTCGTTTGCCGCTGTATCATTGAAGGACATCACCTTGTCCTTCATCGCAAAGGAACTGGAGATTGACGGTAGCAACATTGGCTACACGAAGGGCTATGCTCATTCTGATACGCTGAGCTATGCTTACGCCAAGCAAATGCATGTACGTCCGCGGACCCTTCATGTGTTTCGGTATGCATTGACATGGAGTGATCAGAACGATATCCCGTTCAGCAACGCGGTAGCAAACCTGGCCTTCAAGAATGGAAAAGTCGTTGCCTTTGGTTCTTCCTTTGTCGACACGAGTAAGTCCCTCGTACAGCCTCACTTTCTCCAGACTGACCCCCGTTTAATAGCCAATGCCCCTTCCTCCACGCCCGCTATCACTGTCGAGTCGCTCATCCCTACCGTCGAAGAGAAGCTGTCTGGTACTTATAATGGCTACAATTCCACTGAATACCTCAGCAAGGCGGACGGATCCATTGCTCTCACCCATGTGGTTCAAGTACAGAACGCTGAAACCAACACCTGGTTTGAGGGCTTTGTTGATGCGCACACTGGTGATCTTCTCAGTGTCACTGATTTCACCGCTCACGTTTCTGTAAGTGTTCTTTCTGCCGAAGTTATGACCCGGGTGCTTATCTCTGCTATAGTACACCGTTGTTCCCATCGGAAAGGATGCGGTGACAGAAGGCCAAGAAACGCTCTCAGATCCCGAGAACTTGAACTCTTCCCCCAACGGATGGGTAGAGGGGACGACGACTGCGTCGGTCTTCCACCTAAACCATTCGCTCAGTCTGTTAACAAAAGGTCCAGTGGAAACAACGTCATCGCGTACAAAACAATCCAGTCAGCGACCACCACAGAATCATCCGATGGTGTTTTCGATTATGCCTACGACACGACCGTCGACCCAACATCAGGCTCCAACATCGATGCCGCCCGCGTGAATACTTTTTACCTCATCAACAAGCTTCACGACGTCTACTACCAATACGGCTGGACTGAAGCCTCATTCAATTTCCAGACCGACAATTTCGACAAGGGCGGTTTGGGCGGTGACCCAGTGCTGATGAGCGTTCAGGACTCCAGCGGAACAGATAATGCTAACTTTGCTACTCCGCCGGAGTATGTGCGCGTCAGCTCTTCCTTTCAATCTAACTCATCAGACTCTGATCAGCGGTCAATCTGGAACCTGCCGCATGTACGTTTGGGACCTGACGACGCCCAAGCGAGACGGATCGCTTGAGAATGACATCCCCGTACATGAGTTCACGCATGGTCTGACACAAAGGATGACCGGCGGGGGAACTGCGCGCTGCTTGCAGACGGATGAGGCGGGAGGTATGGGCGAGGGTTGGTCCGATGCCATGTCAGCGTACGTGACCTCAATAGTTGATACTCCAGGTGATAGCTGACTGATTGTGACACAGCTGGACTGAGCAGACGAGCGCAGAAGTGAATGATTTTGTCATGGGTACATGGGTCACCAACAAGACGGGCGGTATTCGTTCCCATCCTTATTCGACAGACCCCGCAGTAAATCCTCTCCGTTACTCGTCCCTTCAAACGCTGGCTGAGGTTCATGGTATGGCCTCCCTTCAATTGGTGCTTGCTACGAGCGCTGATCTGATCTGTACTAGCTATCGGCGAGGTCTGGGCCAACATGCTTTACAACGTCTATGCGGCATTGATTGGTGCACACGGCTGGTCTTCAACGGCGATGACCGACTCCACCGGTTCTGAAGGCAACGTCGTCTTTCTACATCTGTTCATCGACGCACTAGCCCTCCAGCCGTGCAACCCAACTCGTGAGTGTCTCCTAGATCATGGGCGAGTGATATAATGACCATTCTGTGCAGTTGTCAATGCCCGCGATGCCTGGATTCAGGCAGATGAAAATCGATACGACGGCGCAAACAAGTGCACCATCTGGAGCGCCTTTGCAAGTCGTGGACTTGGCGTGAATGCCGCTAGCTACGTGGACGACGCCACTGTTCCCGATGACTGCTAGATAATAGCTACACAATAACCTGAAGAGAACACCCGCGATGTACCACATATCACACTCAGTGTAATCACTCACAATGCAACACGAAATCTTACCCTCTGCCCGACGTTTGAATTCGTGGCTAAAGGTGCCTGACATCCGACAGTTTAGTCGGACTTAACTGTCCGGTGCTCCACCCTCGTCCACTTACGAACGGCTTCGCGAGAAGACGCTACAAGCTGAGCGCTCACAACGATTTCATAAGGCACCATTCAATAGTCTATCTCATACATACATACATACATGCGGGAACAAAAGATACACGAGATCATGGGTGTGATTACTATTCAGAAGCTATGAGTGGATTAAGATATATCTGCACGAAACCAACAAAGGCGAATGAAGAAAGAAGAGCAAGTGCGACGCCACCAATCCACGCATGGATGATACTGGCCTTGTCGGCACTGATGAACTTCATGACGTTGTACGCCGCCTTGGCACCACGTCCGAGAACACTACTGTTACAGTAGCATCGATCGAAAACGTTTGAGAACTGGAATATGCAGGAGCTGATAATCCAGGCCGTGTTGAGAGCCGCCATAACTTTGCCTGTGCGTCGCAGAAATGCCGACGCGTAGCCAGAGACTCCTCCCATATATGGACCCTCCATGGATAGACCCTTCTCTTCATGAGGAGGTGCTCTCATCGAGATGTGAGCGAGAACACTCGATGTTAACATAACAGCCCAGATGACTGTCGAATTGATGGCGTATAAGAAATATGCCCCAGAACGACATCCTAGCCCTAGAAGTACATGTCAACGATAAGCAACGGTCGAGATAATACAGAACACACCCGTCGTCGGTGTATACCACACGATAATAACCGCACCTCCAACCGTACACCACTGCAGCGCCAGCGCAATAATGGAAGCCACAATCATACGCCGTACAACGTGGGACCGCTCTGGAAACTTGTTCCATGGCTCCCAAGGATGGCAGTACGCGACAATCTGATCCCTTGTCCCCAGACGGTTCTTTGGATGCACCGCTACCTGAGTCTCTACCTCATCACCCGTCAACGTCCACTCGCCCTGGTTTACAGGGACCTTATGCTCTGCGTGTTCTGACGCGTAATGGAAGGCTGCAGCAAGAGTTTCGACGTTGCAAGCCCAGGGCAAAGCACGAGCGTAGTTGAATATCGGCGAGGTGCAGCAGATGTCTGGGGAAAGGACTTCGTGCCGTTTCGAGAACATGAATGCGCGATACCGACCGACGCGCGATTCGGGGCTATGGGCAGGGAGGACACGACCGTCATTGGTGGCGACGAAGGCAGTAGCATTAGCTTCTAAGAGCGCATCTTGAAGACGATCTGAATCACATTTCGGAGATATCTGAAGCCAGCCGATCACGATGGGTAGAAGCTGTGGACAAACAATCAGGACCAATCCGGACTAGGTGACATGTACGTACCCACAGCCATAAGGAACCAACTGCTTGTCCGTTTGAATTGATGGCTTCGGTGACGTCTGAGAAGGAGTCGACCACCGTCAGGATATACGCAATGACTACCCAGGCGATAGAGGCAAAGGCGGCGATAGACCATGTGTGTTCGTACTCGATGAGTCTGGTCATCAGCGGCCACCAACGATCGTTCTGCGGAAGGACTATAAGGGAGGAAAGGAGACCATCATGACTGGAGAGAACGAGTGGCGACTGCTGGAGACCAGCCAGGATGCGGGTCGCGTAGTACGCGTTTGGATATGTCATTCCGGCAAAGCGACGAGCGACGTGGTAGCCGTTCAGCACGGTGAGGATGAGGGAGTATGCGGCAAGGACGGGGGATCCGATGGTCAAGAACATGGCAACGATGTTATCGAGGCGATATTTGGCGCCAAAGGGGAGCTGGGAGATGAGCGCTAGCCAGGGAAGCAGCCACGCCGAGAACTGCTTGGAGAAGACCGACCAGCTGAATGGTTCCTGGCCATCACCATCCTCGCATTTTCGACACGTCTCGTAAGGCATGGTAGTCGCGTTTGCGTAGGGAACATGTCGACCGGAGCTATCCATACCCACGTCTCCGAATTCACCGTTGTTCAGCTGGGCCAGACATTTGTTGTTGCTCCATGCAAGAGCATGCTTCGCCGAGATACACAAAAAGAATAGAAGGAGGCCCAGACGAGGGACTGAGGAGAGTTTCAGGAGTGCGCGAGTCGGTTGATAGCAGGGACGCACCTTTGGGCTTGTACATGCTCGAGAAAGCCGTCTCAAAGCTATGCTACTGGATCATCCAAGTGATGGCGGACCTCATCGGTGCTTGAGCTTTATATGATTGCAGGTTACGTTCCGCCATGGACCCTTTTCGGCTCGGCGACGTCGTGAACGCCACGCAAGCATGCGGACAAGGAGCTGTGCATAGTGGCGCGGAATGGGTAGGGAACAAGACCCGAATGAATACAAACAATGACTCCCAACGCTGCGAGGGATACACATGAACGCTAAACGCATGGAGCGAGATAGCTGTCAAATGTGTTCTTGTCGTGGACCTGGAATCGATACACAGCCTTTGACGTACGTCTTTGATGGGAGGTAAAACGCGCTACTAGGGATGATACTAGTAGAAGAGTAACATCGAAGCTCGGACACGACTCAGACATCGGTAGATTTGGGCGAGTACGGGAGGAGGGGGTAAGTGCGGTCGCAAGGGAGGAAAAAAATTGTCATCGGTCACAGGCTCAACTTTGATTGCCGACCTTGGCCGGTGCGTGGCATTTCGCTGCGGATTCAATCAATGCAGAATCAATGAATCAACTAATACACGACACGGACCTTTGAGTCCTGCAGGATCGCCGGACGCAGCGTATGTGCGTAGGTATCTTTAACCCACCTGAAGCGTTTACAACTTAATTACGAAGCCGCGTTCAACCATTTTTAACCCTAGTAGTACAAAGTCGCGTCTACGGAGATAGGTCTTCGACGCTTCGTCTATTGTCGTCCACGCATTGGCATTTGTAACCCAAATCAGGCGATCAAAGGTAAACATTTGACGGCCGCCTCTACATGGTCTTTTGCATGATAGCATTGTTCGTCAGAGACAATGCGTCTGGGTGGCCTATTCTCCAGCTATAAAGTCGGGGCAACATCCATGGCGAGCTTCAGCATTCAATCAATCATCAATCAGAATGCCATCCGCCCAGCCCCAAGGACTTCCTTCGCAATGGACCGAGCTCATCGATGACCTTGGAACACGTACGTTCTAGTCTTTCAGGATACTAAGCGCGCTGAGTGTTCTTTAGTCTCTTGCGCCCACCGTGGAACCACTCTCAAATTCACACCTCATCGCGCCTTCGGGCGAAGAGGCTCTATCTCCACCCGACATCTCACGACATTGACTGCGCTCTTTCGCCTTGAAAGTCAACTCATCGAGACCGTCCTTCTTGAGACGGTGGATATAGACGAGGATGCCGCCGTGATCTTCGATCTATTTCTCACCCAACTTGTCACGGTCAATAAGGTCATCTTCGTTGACGTGGACACCTACATACGGGTCGGAGGATGGCACTCCTTAACCACCAGGGACCGCAGGTTGCGCTTCAATGAAATGCAGGGATCGATGGAAGGTCCTATCATGCGGCCATTGATCGTCGAAATCAAAGGTACAGACAGACCGCCAAATGCTGTCGTTTTGAGGTGGATTTGTGAGGCGTCTCTGTTCGGTCAGTTTGTCATGACAGAGCTCTCTGTGGTTGATTCCAGAGGCTACTTGCCGGATTTGACACCCATGGATATTGTGTCGGTTCTGAGCGGAAACGGCATCGTACTCGAGACTTTGAAGTTAGCGAACGTCATCCTTCATGGGACGGATTTGCGTCGGTCTTCCACTTACATGTCTGACATTCTCGCTGACATTTTCACCTCAGAGGATCGATCCGCTGTCGCCCAATACGCTCGATTTCACACTCTGAGTATTGTTCTCTATCGCAATGGCGAACAGCAACTCGCCCACTCCGTTAAATTGCTTTGCTCCTTTTTGCGAAAAGAGGGAGTTCTCCTCTCTCGCTCCAAGCACCGGCTCCGCATCAATGTCCTCGTCCACAATTTCCCCGAGGACCTTACCAGGGCGACGGACCATTGGATTGATTTGAATGATACGCTGGTTGGGCTATACGATGTTGCTGGGATGAGGGAGATATTTGTAGAGATGGATCGACGAGATATTCACTGGTTGAGGCAGAAGGGCATCATGAAGAGGATGAGGTACTGCGCTGGAGAGTCGGATGTGAAATCTGGTCGCATCTGCCTGTCTGTCCGTTCTGTGCGGGAGTCGAAGTAGCGTGGATACATCCATGTTTTGGAGCGCTTTGTACATGTAAAGAGGATACAGACGAGCAGTGTACTTGATGGGTTGTATGGATAAGAATGGACCTTGATCATCCGATCCCCGATGCCAGCCCGACTGAGATGTTTGTCGCAAGGGAAAGTGGCATAGGTACAATGATCAGTAAGCAGTCGGCGAGTAAGTACGGGATGGGTACCCAGACCGAACGACAACAAATTTCTCCAACGGTTGGAGACCTCGCTTCTCAGCGCTATTCTTGACTTCCCCATCAGTTTTTTTCTTTCGTGTAGCCCATATCACACAGGTAATGAAAGTCGACTCGCGAGTCCCGACTCGTTCTGTTCGGCTACTGCCAGTAGCATGGGATTTGTCATCGGCCGCGGCATGAGCCGACCCTTCGATCATTCCGATTATTTTCTTATCAGCACGACCAGTGGCCGGCGCAGCGGAGAAATCGCCGCCTCCGCATTTCAGCTGGTACTTAAGGAGGCGGCGGCCTGCCTAGCAGAGCAGTCCCCTAACCATCCCACTTTCATATTCACATCTGCTTGCTTCACGGCGCAACGATGGTCACTACGCCCACGAAACCCAAGGTCCTCGCGATAAATCACTCCACAGAGATTCCGCAGGGTTATTTGGACGAAATGAACGCCTTAGTGGATTTCGTGTACATCGATCAGGCGCCACACGATATCCTCGCTGTTGCGATCAAGGATGCTGTTGAGAAGTTGAAGACGGAAAGCGGCGAGCACTTCATCGGTACGCATGCTCTCTTGGGCAACCGTGTTCGTGGTATTGTTAACAGGCGCAATTATTCCTCATAGCATGCATCGTCTTCATGATCTGGCACCAAACCTGGCCGTGGCCGCTCGATCAGGCTCTGGTAGGTCCGTTGGTGGAGAACGGTTGTCGGATGTTCTCTAGTGGAGGAGCTGGGTATGACTTCGTGGACGTCGCCTATCTGTCGGCGCATCGCGTCTTTTACGCGAACACCGCCCTTTCTGCGTCGGTGCGCACAGCGGACTCGGCTGCCATGATGATTCTCCAAGTTCGTATCTCTTGATTTTGCCCATTACGTCAACATTCAACATTCAGTAGGTCCTCCGCTCGAGTTCCAAACGTGAGAACGATGTTCGAGAGGGTAAGTGGCAGGATCGCTCTCTGAAAGCAAGGGATGCTAGGAAGAGTACGCTGGGAATCATTGGGATGGGGTCGATTGGGCGTCTGGTCAAAGATCATATGCAGCATTTCGGTAAGCGCGTGTCGAGCTTGTCTTTCCCGCAGAAAACCAAGCTGTTTTAGGCATGAAAGTGATCTACTATAATCGGTCACGCCTAGCGCCTGAAGAAGAGACAGGCGCCGAGTATGCGTCGTTGGACGAGGTTCTGAGGCAGTCAGATGTGATTTCATTGCATTGTCCGTTGACGAAGGACACCCGACATCTGATAAATAAAGACAGCAAGTCCCAAGCCTTGCTTCCTTAATATAGTCACTCTCATCCCTTCTACAGCCCTTGCCCTCACGAAACCGGGCGTCCTCATCGTCAACACCTCACGTGGACCGGTCGTTCACGAGCAAGCCCTCGTCGATGCCCTTGAGTCCGGACACGTCGCCCGCGCTGCCCTTGATGTGTTTGAGTTCGAGCCGGCGGTGCATCCCCGCTTAGTCGAGATGCGGGATAGGACGGTGAGTGCTTGTACCTCTTCGCGTTCGTAACCGTACATTCATTAACGGCCAACTCCAGATACTTCAACCCCACTGCGCCGTTATAAACGACACAATTATGGAAGACCAGCAGACAGAGATCCTCCAGAACCTCGAAGCATTCATCAAGACTGGCGTTCCAAATACGCCGGTGAACCGGTTCTAGATGCTCCATAGAATCTAGACCTACTAGTAGGTCTTGGTGACCGTAATCTGTGCCGTCTTGTAGAGATTCCACTACGCACAAGGAAGAATCTGCGTTGCTCTAATTTCCGGACACGTGAATCAATGCAGGAAGAAAATGCCGTCTACCGAACAATTGGCTAATTGTCTTGCGCTGGCGATCAACTGTTTTTTGTTCTCTGTTGTGTTAGTCCGACTGGCGTGGCCCGGAGTTTGATTAATGTGACAATGCTCGTTATTGTTCCAATTCTAACAATTGAGAGTGGTCCAAGCCGTCGTCGCGACGTTGACATCGTCGTGACTAGTGTCATGACGAAGTGGTTTTCTTTAAAATGCGGCAGGTGTGGCATCAATCACACAGCGCTCAACACCTACTACCATGTCAATCACAACTCGTCCCAATGTATGTCCGATTTGCCTCACCGTCTTCCTCCAACTGCTGACACAGTACCCAATTATACAGGGCGGCCCCGGATGGCAGGACATGCCAGCCGAAATAAAATCGCTGATCGTGGATGCCATTCGTGGGGATGATGATAATCCTCAAAGTACGCCCCTCACGCCAGTGGCACTAGCAATTCGGGAAATCCGCGGGGACGTGCGAAGAAACAACTTTCGATGTGTCGTTCTCCCCGGACTCGGCCTGGATTTTGACAGTGACGACTCCGACGACGAATGCGAACGCACAAGCGAGTTCAGGAGGCTCATGGACTTGAACGTCAACCCAAAGATTGGATCTCTGGTGCGACACTTGAAGATAGACGATGCAAAGTTCGTCCGACATCCCGCGTTCATTTCAATACTTGAAAACTGCACGAGAATCACTCAGCTCAACTTGAATATCGATTTTGACGATATCCCAGATGTCGCTGAATTGTTTTACGGAATGTCGTTCTGTCCTGGAATCACCACACTGAGGTTGGATGGTGGCACTTCAGCGGGGATTGCCGAGCTCACAATGCTTCTGTACACTCTGTCGCCATCTCTACGCCGGTTCGCTGTGGTCCTCAGTCAGCTTCATATAAATGATCTGCCGCCCTGGACGGCGAACACTTATGTGCATGACAATGTCCAGATAAATGAGTGGGACATCGTTGACTTTGACAAACACGCGAGGATGTACGGCTGGGAGACTACAGAAGAGGCCCCTGGAGGGTTCAACCCTTCCCTGGATTTGCCCAGCGCATTCCTTGAACTCGAGACGTTGGACTTATACGTCGACGAGACAGAATCATTCGGGGAGTCATGCGCTCTGATAGATCTTTTTTGCGCTTCGCAAAGCGTATCGCCAATACGGACTGTCTCGTCGGTCAGACTCCGCGCCCATTACATGACCGAGAGAGTTACCTGTCGTCTGGGAAATCTACTGAAGAGGCACGGCGAATCCATCAGGGAACTCATCATTGATGGTATGAGAAGCTGTGAGTCGGTATCCTCAATTTGATTGAGGCAATTGTCTGATAGCTTCCCAGGCTTTGAGAGCAAGCCTACCGCACTACCGCCGATTCAAAGGCTTGAATCCATGGAATTCTGTTTGGGCACCAAAGACTGGCGGCCTCGCGACGATGACGTGCTTGCATTCTACGTGAACGCGCTTAATAGCATTGACACGGGACTTCGGCGTCTAGTCATCGATTTCAGTGTCGAACTCACGAACAAGGAACCAAACTCGAAGTTCCTGGAAGAGGCTGTCTTGAACAAGGGATTGTGGGAGCCACTGGATCTCGCCATTTTTCGCCACCGTGAAACACTGACCTCGCTTAACATCAACGTCTTTTGCACTCCAACGGATGCGTCGGTGTTCAACGGCAGCTTGGTAGATGAATTGGTACGCGGTGGTTGGCTCCCACAAACTACTCAGCATTATCACCATCCGAGCAACTCCTTCACTTCTGAAGAGTTTCCACTCTCTCCGGACGGCTCGAAAGTATGCTATCGTAAAGCTCAGTATGGTTCTGCGCTCCCAAAGATCGGCAACTACAGTTACTGCAAATAGTGATCCTTCCTTCTTTCCTACTTAGTTCCGAATTCAAGTATAGCAGTTATCATACACGGATCACAAAGCATACATTGAAGATATCTGAAGTACTGTGAATCCAGACGACTTTCTGTTAAAACGCGTCGAGGTTCAACGTCACGTCCCGTGTAATCTGTAATCCAATACCTTAAATTTACGACTTTCGAAGTCGCAACGTCGATCACAAATAAATCTCTGTTCGAAAACCTCACCAACACATCACATTGTCCTTTGGTACAAAGTGTCCTTGATCGGTAATAAATTTGGTCTTGGGAGAGCCTACATTTGATACGAGTCTCTAGATAAAGCATCGATCGTTCTCGTGAACAATCAATCAAAGTCCAACAGCCGTCAACAACGCGTCGAAGTTCGGCGTTCCGAGACCCGTTGCCTACACAGCTTGTCATCAGCAAAGTCCAAGATTTGAGAGAGGACGACTGGTACTCACAGGATCCCAACCAGTCGAGGCATTGAAGCCAGTTGTACCGCCTTTAAAAGCATACAGCTCGTCAAGTACCCCTAGTCTCGAAACGAAATTATACGCACATCCTGGATTTGAACCACTAGTGATGTCAAAGAACGCCTGGGGGTTCGAGTAGATGCTACACAAGAATGTCAACTTCTAGAGCCAACCAAAACCGAACGAAATGCAAACGCACAAAGGATTCAAGAACCCAAGCACCGGCAGCCCCGCGTCAACCAGCCTATCATTGAGCAAACTAACAACGCTCGCAAAGATCGGCGTCGACGCGCTCGTCCCCGACACGAGCCCCGTGCTCCCGTGCAACACGATTTCCAGCCTCTGCCCCTGCGCAGCGATATCCGGGAACCCGCGGCCCGTGGTGTTGTACTTCCCCGCATACGTCGTGCCGAGCGCGGAGACATACGCAGAGACGTCCGCGTCCTGGTAGTCCGGCCGCGCGAAGACGTCGGAGAACCCGCCGCCGGTGAAGGTGGCGACGACCTCGGTGACGCCGGTGGTGGCGCCGACGCCGGTGATGAAGGGGCAGGAGGCGGGGAACTCGGGGATGAAGGTCGTGCAGGATTGACCTGATGGTGGGTGTCAGTATAGAAAGGAGGGAATGAATGAGGACGTACTCTGCACACCGGACACACCGCCATCGCCTGAGGCGAAGAGGATAGACACCCCACGAGCACCGAGGGCGATATATCCGTTGCACATCCGACTAACCACCCCCTCCGTTAGCATCGTCGTAATCACTACGGACTCAATACTCACGTAGCCAAGTCATCACCAAGCTCAGGCTCATTAAACCCGTAGCTCGTCGAGATGACCTTCGCGACGTTAATCAATTGACCTAGAAGAAAAGGAACAGACTGATGTACTCACAGAAGGAGGCGAATCCGCATCCGTCAGGAAGTCGAACACGTCGATGAACCCGCTAACGTCGTCTGTGTTGTCATCCCCCACGGAGATGAACACGATGGGGACGCCCGTGGCGACGCCAACGGTGTATTGTATGTCAAGGTTCTGCATCGATCAACCATTTGTCCTAGATCAGGACCGGGAGCAAAACGCACTGCTTCAATACCGCCCTGGCTCGCACCCTGAGGGTTCTGCCCGGCATCCAAAGTCTCCAAAGAAAAGGTAGTCGTGTTGGCGATATCCGGGCGGAGGAGGGTCAGGAATTTCGCGAGGTCTGCTTCCTAAGATTAAACACGTTAGACAACTTCAATAGGACGTGAAACGATGTGAAGACACGTACATTAGCCCACTGGTCGATGAACCCGAGAACACCCAATTGCGTGTCAGTCACCGCAGGAGTCTTCGGGATATCATACAGCGCCTGCAAGCAAGCTGGCGTGACGATCGACGCGCACGATGCCGGCGCGGTGTTCGCCCTCGTCGCCACCGGCAGCACATCCTCTTTCACCAAACCCCTCGTCACAGGCGCAGCCACCACCGGGCTCGGGCCTCCAGCAATTCTTGCAAAGCTCGTCGTCGGGTGCACGACGTCGACGTGCGCGAACAGGTCTGCGGGGATAGAGTACTGGAGCGTGCGGACGAGCTTGTCCCCCGATGCGGTGTGGATGAACGTGGAGAAGGAGGCGTCGAAGAGCGTGGAGGCGGTGGAGAGCGGGAGGGCGGAGATCGTGAGCCAGTCGTTGGAGAGGGAGATGGAGGAGGAGGGCACGCCGGCGGATGTCAGCCACGCAGTGACGGCGTCGACGGATTCGGCAGTGGGTGCGGTGTGCGCTTTGACCTGGTGATACGAAATAAGCGCCTAAACTAAAGAAAGAACGGAACGGTATCTGACCTCGTCCTTGGACAGATACTGCCCATAGCTCGCGCTCCCCGGCGTGCTGACCGCGTACAGCTTCGCCTCCAGGCCCGCGATATCAGCGGGTGTCAACCCAATCCGGAACGTCATCGTCTCGGAGTCGGAGGGGAGGGTCTTGGCGGTGGCGAAGCCCGCAGGGACGCTCGTGCGCTCGCCGTGCACCTTCATCGCGCGGCGCGTGTGGCCGGGGAACGCCAAGGCCCCGTAGGACAAGGCGAGGAGCGTCAAGGATGCGAGTCGGACCATCGTCTTCACTGCAACGGGGAGGGACTCGCAGGCCCTGGCTTATAAGCCCCAGGGTCTGGGGAACACACGCTGATTTCTGATGGGAGGAGATAACAGCGTGGTGACTTTGATCCCTCGCGTGTGGATCCCCTTCTGATGACGGCTTTGGGCTTGGCAACCCACATGAAGAGACCCAGCGGCAGGAAGCCCAACCATGCTGGAAGATAGGGAAGAAGCATGCGGGACGCAGCGTAGCCGGACGAAGCGTAAAAACAATGTCAATGGTGGCACGCGGTGCGGTTGATAGCTTACTGTTCATGAAGTGGGTGTAGGGGGCGATTGGTCCCACAGAGACGGACGTAGGGCGGTACCGGCTGACAAGAGGACGAGCATCGCGCGATGAAACCTGCAATGTCCTGACCGTTGTGAGTACTCACAATAATGCGGATACCATGGTAGCCGACTCGGAGGACGACGGCGGGTGAAAGTCGGAGAGAACATGCACAGGTAACTTTGTAGGTCCGATCCGGCAAGGCATCGAGGGCTGCTGTATGGCGAAAAGCACTCGTCAGTCGGCCGGTTAGCTCAGTTGGTTAGAGCGCGGTGCTAATATGACATGACACTAGGACTGTTGCATTACGCCGAGGCCATGGGTTCGACCCCCATACGGGCCATCTACCATTTCGAGGGTAACTCTTTTTGCCAGTGCACGTTCCAAGTCCCAAGGACCGACCTGGGACCAAGGATAGGGTGGCGCAGTAAACCTCCGGGGGGTGTTAGTAACGGTATCGATACCTCCCCACCGGAGGCTCCGTAGGTTTTGAAACGGTATCAATACTGGCACGTGAATTGATCACCTTATTGATTCTTTGTGGCGCAATTTCCGCTGGCCACCCAAACCACTTCTCGCGTGTTACTGTCTAATATGTTCTGGCCTCTCACAGTGAGAGGCTAGTGCTTCAATGCTTCATGTCTGATATCACACTCTCAGGCTCATCCTCCCTCATCTAAGCCTCAGAGAGCTTGACAAGTGGGCAGGCGCGGCGGGCCGCGGCGCGCGCCACTGCCCCAGCACAGTCACGTGAAATGGTCATGTGCCGGTATCGAAACCTCTAAACCTACTCCTCGACCTTTCGATACTGTATCAATACCATTAATAACCGCAGTAAACCCTAGGTGTATCAAAACCTAGGGTTTGCTGCGCCACCCTAGACCGACCTGGGACCAAGGTCCAAGGACCGAGGTTTTGTCACTTGTGTGGTGTAAGTTACTCGTAACTCGTTACCAAGCCTCAAGCTCCAGCCTCCCACTTCGGCAGACTGTAACTCTGCCTTGGACCTTGGTTCTTGGGCGGAAAAGTGAGGGGATGGATGGAGGGAGTTCATTTGAGAAGTTGTGGCCGCGGAAATGCTTGTCGTACGGATGCATTTGGGGTAAGGTGCTTGTTGGTTCAGCCGCACGGTGGGATCTGAGGGGAATGAAGAACTTGACAGGCCACCTGAGAACCTGGCGCTGCAAGGTAAGAAGCTTGCCAGTGACACTGTGCTCAAGTCACCATCCAAACCGGTGATGGATGATGTCCTGCCAGGTTGGTTCTCGATGCGCTGGCCAATGAAGGAGAGGAGACGCGAAACCTGCCGAAGGGAAAAACGAAGGCTGAGAAGCGGGGGGTATGACGAAGGTTGTCATCGCAGCAGCAGTGTTACCGGGCGTCTCCTCTTCCTGAATGGCCGCAGAGAACAAGTGGCGGCTGTATGGACGGCGGATACACAGTGTTGGTGGACAGGCATCACACCACACCACACCACACCGCATCTCTTTGGCTTCGATTCAGACGGAGGGTTTACGTTGACTGCGAATGAGGCTGGGGGGGTATCGAGAGGGTGGTGCAGGAGTGGCCCTCAAATCCAAGAAAAAAACTCTTCCCGTGTTCCATCCATCCATCCATCCATCTATATGTATACGTATAATGTACAACAGAAACAAAAACTATCCCTTTCCACTGCACTTGCCCAAGAAAATACACGTAGCCCACCCCGTCACCTCCCACCCTTCTTCCCCTTCTTCGCCTTCCCGCCCCTCGCCGCCTTCCCGCCCCTCACAGGCCCACCTTCATCATCATCCGTCGAGGGAACGATCGGTGTGTTTTGCTTGCCCCCTTTCTTTCCCTTTGCGGTGGTGGTGGTGGGTGTGTCGGTTCCGGAGAGGGAGGGGGAGAGCGCTGGAGGGTGGTTAGTATGAGTATGAGTATGGAGAGCAAAAGGGAAGTAGGGAGGAACGGGAGCAGAAAATAAGACAGGAAGACAAGGAAGAAGGACTCACGGTTCTGGTTCCCCCACACGCCGGCGACGGGCGCGTCTTCCCCGCTGCCCGGCGCGGGCGGGGGGAGGCTCCCGCTTAGACGGCCCCATTCGCCGCCCCATGTTCCTGCCCCTCCGGCGTTGGATTTATGCGATCCGGCATTGGAACGAACGGAGCCGGCGTTGGAACGAATGGAGCCGCCGCCGCCCAAGTTGGACCGAACGGAGCCTCCACCTGACCGGATACTGGCGTGATCCCCACCGCCTCCCCATGCGCCACCTCCTCCCCATCCGCCCGGTGCACCACCTCCTCCCCATCCACCACCACCACCTTCTGCGGGAGCTCCCCATCCCCCAGGAGCAGGTGCATCTGGGGGCGGGGCACCCCATGCGTCTCCCCCTCCAGAAGCGTGACTCATCCTATTCGCCCCTGAAGCGTAGCTCACACTCCCGCCCCCGCCCCCACCCCCGCCCCCTACCTCGGGATCAGGATGCGCGCCCATGGGCATGACGATCCCGCTCCCCGGGGGGAGGCCGTGGTCTGGGGAGGTGAGGCCGCCGGGTGCGGGTGTGGGGGGTGGGAGGTCGTGGGGTGTGAAGTCTCCACCACCCCCTCCCCCGCCCCCTACACCACCCCCGATAGTCGACCGAGAGTGGGTAGACCGGATGGATGCTGTGCGCGCGTGCATGGGGACAGGAAGGGGGTGCGGCTCCTCGATGGGCTGGGGGAGGACGTTCCCCGGGATAGGCCCGTCATTGGAGAGCGGGACGTGCAGCGGCATCCCCGGTGACGCCATCCCGCCGGATGCGTAGTCTGGTTCCGCACCGCCACCACTCATCAACCCGCCCACGCCGGAATCCCGCCGACTCACGTTTCCACCAATGCCGGAATCCGCCCGACTAGTCCTCCTCGACTCCGGCCCCGGCCCGAGGTCATCATGCCACGAGACGTGCGAGGTGGTGCGGCTCCGGCCGGAGGAGAGTGCGGGGGTCGGGATTTTTTGTTGGGAGGATGAGGAGGGGGCGGGGACTGGGACGGGCACTGGGGCGGGGGAGTGTGTGCGTGAAGTCGGTGCGCGGGAGGCGGCAGTTGTTGGTGCTCTGGAGGGTGCGAGTACGGAGCCGGCACGTGTTGTTGGCGCTCTTGATGCCGCACCGGACGCGGCTGCACCGGGTGTGCCGATCCTGGACAAGGACGCGGGGAGGACGGATGGCGTGCGTGCTAGTGGCGTCCTTGGTGCTGATCCCGAGCCGGGTAGTGGGGTCCGCCCACCCGTCGATGGTAGTGGTGTTCGTCCACCCGTGGATGGCAGTGGCGTCCGCCCACCCGTCGATGGCAATGGTGTCCGCCCACCAGCTAGGGGTGTCCGCCCGCCTGTCGTACCTAATCCAAAAAAAGTCAACATTGTCACAATCCCTAGCTTTCACGAGGATGTACGTACCATCGTCTGGCGCCCGGCTGAGTAAGGATCCCCGCCTAGTCGTCGTCGCAGACCGTGAGAGGAGAGATTTCCTGCCCGTAGATGCCGCTGCAAGTGTTGATGAGTAAGTGCGCAGAGAAGGAAGGAAGGAAGGACGTACCGACTGATGGAGAGGGATGTGCTGAGAGGGAGGGTTAGAACGCGAACCAAAAGTATAAAGAGAAAACAAGAAACAAAAAGAAGATGGTTGAACACGTGAAACCGAAAGATTGAACTACAGAAACAACACGTAGGAAGTTCACTCACCAACCTCGTGCAGTGGCATCGCAATATCCGGATTGTGCAGTGGCATCGCAATATCCGGATTGTGCAACGGCATGGCGACGTCGGGATCGTGCAACGGCATCGCGACGTCGGGATCGTGCAACGGCATCGCGATGTCCGGACGCGGCGACGCGACGTCGCCGTGTGAGATGGCAATACCCCGATCGTGCAGAGGCATCGCGACGTCCGGATCGTGCAATGGCATCGCGATGTCCGGATTGTGTAATGGCATAGCGATGTCCGGATGCGGCGGCGCGTGTGCGTGTAGAGGCATCGGGATATCCGGATGTGGCGACGCATACTCATCATGCGCCGGGAACGCCACGTCTCCTGCTGGTGGTCCCCACCCACCACCACCACCTCCTCCCCCACCGCTCCTCACACTCCCAGCGCCCCATCCACCTCCGCCACCACCCTCACTCCCACTCCCACTCCCAGAAGCGTACCCCGGATCGTGCAGCTGTACGCCTCCCCACCCACCTCCTCCCGCTGCTGGTGGTGGTGCACCTCCCCACCCTCCGCCTGAGTGCACGGACCCTCCTCCTCCTCGTGAACGTACGGATGCACCGCCTGCTCGCGAGTGCACCGACCCCCCGCCAAACCCAGCCGGGAGCGGGGAGTGCGCGCTCCCTCCTCCCCCTGTTCCTGCCCCTCCCATACCCAACCCTGAGTGCATAGATCCCCCTCCCATACCGGGTGAGTGCATAGATTCTCGGGGCGAGTACATTCCCCCGCCTCCCCCTCCACCTCCTCCCCCCGCCCCGTCGACACTCGGACTCGGACTCCTCACCCCAATCCCGATCCCCGCCCCACGCCCACCTCCATCAATCCACGCCTCCTTCCCCGTCGTCCGCACGCTCCCTTCCCGCTGGACGCTCGGTATGTTCCCGATTCCCCCTATGACGCCGGAGTCGTAGTCTCCTGGGTTCGGGTTCGGCAGTGTTTTATCCTTATCCTTGTAGTCTGGCCTCTTATCCTTATCCCGATACACCCTCGACGGACTGACGACCGCCGGGTTGGCCATCATGCCCTTTGCGAGGCGCCCGTTCGGGATGGCGCTCAAAGGCCGGAAGGGGAGGGTTTGCGTCTGGGTCTGGGTCGTCATAATGTGCGGGTCGTTGATGTAGGAGGGCGGGGAGGAGGGGAAGGGCGTGTACGTTGATGGGATCGGCGCAATTTTGTGTGTGTTGCTATAGGGTTTGCGTACGGGGAATAGACCAATTCGTTCGCTTAGTTTCTATTAGCCAGCTAGCTGCGTCGGCGAACATGATCACGCACCTATGTTTGGTTGATGTAGGGATATGTTAGGATGTCTGCGCCTGGATTAAGATGTCTGCGCAAGTCTACGTTGCGAGTTTATAGCGATTTGCTTTCGGTCCCGGTCCCGGTCTCGATGCCTTGTACGTATCCCAGTCGGTTCGCCTCGTATGTATGTCGCTTGCGCCTCCGTTCCAGCTATGCCGCAGTATTCGAGTATCTGCCCAAACCAGGATGATTGTCATCCTCAACAGCACAAGCCATGCCAACAAAAAAGATACGCACCTAATCCAGGTCGATTCGTTACTCGCCTCTCCTTCTTGTTCTGCGCTAGTCGTCCCGGTGTCGTGGAAGTCGAGAAACAAAAAGCGACCTGGCCCGAACCCGACCCTGAGTCTGAGTTCTGATTGCCGGCCCCACGCGGGCCTGAGAATCTTTTTACGGCATACGCGGGGGGATAGTGATGGAGGGGCGCAGCTTTGATTAAGAAACAGGGATCATGCAATGCCTGAACCTCACCCGCACCCTTCCCCTCCCGGCACATTGACAACCGCGTCATTCCGCAATCTCACACCGCCCGTCGCCCTCGACTCCATACTTCACAGCATCCCCACTCCAGCCCCGACTCTTCGCGGGCGCGGGGCCATTGCTCTGTTTGCCCAGCACTCCCATACATCACCGTGGTATGCTTTCCATCATCTCACGCCTCACCGTGACCCCGGCTGCTTGAACACGACCACGTCCAACTTGGACTACTCTATGATAGTACTCTGCGGGTAAGTAATTTTCCCGGTCTGCGGATAGATTTATACCTTCATACGACAACAAGACAAGAGAGCAACCGGAAATGACATCCTTCCCAGTCCTAAATACTTAGCTATACCTAGGACCAGTAACAAAAAAGGGACCCATGGCGGTGAACGAGAACGAATCAACGGCATCCCCAAGAGAAGGACAAACATTATGATTCGGAGTCCGGACAGCTCAAACGGCAAAAGTATGACGCGGCGGCTCTCTGACATGGCTGTACCGTTCCCGATGCAGCACTTGGACGACCGACATCTAGCCATGGAGAGCTGGAGTGTGGTATCATCCAATCTAGTGCTGGACACCCAATTATCTCAATACACAATGACCTCAAGCGACACAATTTCCTTCCTCGGTCCTCTTGGCTCCGGAACACGGCGGTGCGCTGTTCTGTAAGTATTGGATCAATTGGTACAACTACCTCTTTTTCCATTCCTGGTCCTGCACCTAGCAAGTATGCTGCGGACAGGTATGATATAACTGATTAGTGCCTCATACAGTACACAATCATTATCTCGTACACCCGAGCCTGCCAAGGTATAGTGACCCGCTGGCAAAAATCAATACAAGAAGGTTGTGATTTGTGAAGCACTATCCGGGCTTGACTCCTTGAGTCTTACCAATAGGTTGGAGGGATGGTACAACTGAAGGTCAACCCAGCCAACGTCCAGACAGAGGGAGTTCCCGCTTACGGTAAAGAGGAGCGATGCCAAAGATGGGATGATTAAACGTAAAGTCCACTCTGAGAATTACAAATATACTAGCGCTGTATTTATATGCCGGGTGGCGGGACTGCACTGTCCCGCTATGTGTCACAAAGAGACATTCTTGTATTGTTTCCCCAATGTTGAAAACTTTCTTTGAAGTGTTGACTAAATGTTCTATCTGCAGGCAGCAAATCATTAGCCAATGCAGCGGAGGTCAATGCCAAACAGCGGCAGGATGTGCTTGTGTGGTCATGCAGTGGGACTGATGGCAATGAGCATGAGCAGAATAAGGGCAGGTGGTGTTCCAGGAGTGCATAGCAGCCCCTAGGGAAGACCAGCAAGTTTTACTGAGAAGAGTGATTCTTCTTGAATGTGGATGGGCTGACAGCGGGGAATTAGAAGGAGACCTTCGCCGAGTGGGAATTGGTAGTCAACCCCTTCTTACAAGGGCCGACTCTTTGTCCTGGGCTTGGATTTGCCCGGCAAGCCCTGCCAGCAGTGTGGCGATGTTCATGCCTACTGGAGCTCTGAGTCACAATCATAACCATAACAAGTACCCCCTTTCCGCTCTACTTACTTGAATCTTTCTGAGGTCATTGATCATTGGAACAACACATGATTTTGAAAGGTGTAAAATGCGTAAAAAAGACAGAGATTTTTTCACCCATTTCTTCACGTGAAGTTCCCAAAGTCTTCACCAAGTATCATCTGGACTTCAAACCTGTGACTTGTGCTGGGACCCAACTCAGTAAGAACCCTGAGTCTTCAAAGTTCAGGTATTGAGTCACAGAAGTCTATGAGGCAAATTGAGTTCTGAGTACCTGTGGGACCCCTCGGACTCATCATTCATAGTACCTGCGGGACCCCTCAGACTCATCATTCATGAAGGTCACTAAGTACTCCATGAGGATCTGGAACGTTATAGTAATTGATAGGTTCAAAGAGGCGCATAAGGAGATCAATATGATTGAAAACTACAAAAACATCATTGCATCGTGATTCATACGGAAAGCTTATTCATCATCATCATCATCTTTGACAAGTCCTGTTGCTCATTGCCAAGCTGTGGTAATATGTCAGGGATCATGAAACATCACTGAATGGTTCAGTATGACTTACAAGCATTGCAGCAGATGTTTTCATCATTGCACGAAGGTCCAGCTTGAACTCTAGTATACCCCATTCATCAATCCTGCCATTTGGATCTAGGCCACGGAGTATCCCCATACCAAATTCCAGCAGATGATCCTCTGTAGATGGATTCCAAACGGACCAGGCACCCTCAGGCATTCCGAGGAAGAAGATGTTGGCAATGAAGACAGCAAGCTCCCCAACAAAGTCGGGCTCTTCGTTCAACCCCTTCTGACCGACCGCCCATGTCCACACCGCAGCAGAAACTTTCCTCTCCACAGGAATGGAAAAGAAAGAAGGCTGGAATGCGAGTAGATCATTGTATGTTATGATGGACTTCACATCTGTTGCCAGGACAGCGCCGGGGATGAGCTCCTCGTTGGCTGTGCGGGCATAGTGCGAGTACGGGATGGGCAGTAATCGTTGGAGCCGATTCTCATAAAGCCTGAGAACCAAGCGCTGCGTCGGGCCGAGGTCAACAAGGAGGATGCGCACTTCCTGCGGATCATGTTTGAATTGGTCGGGACAGGCAGACACAGACCAATGTGCCCTCCAAATTGCCCAGAGTGGGTTATTGGTGGTAGACAGGAATGGGGAGGAGGGGTAATGCCATTCTTCTACGTGCTGTCGGATGTCTCCCACGTCGAACGTGGGCGGTCTCCCACCGTTCAGTCTGGACTGCGGACAGAGGAAGCGTCCACGCTCGTCAGGCGTGTTATTGCGAGGGTCGTCGACGACACGATAGAGGAGGGTTGAAGGATGAGATGCTAAATTCACTATGCAGTCCGGGAGGTCATCGACGTGGCCGCCATCGAACATCATCGTGGTACGACGAAGAGGTGTATTGAATGGTGGTGACCAATCACGACTTCCTTCATCGAGATATTTATGAATGTGAGTATGTTATGTCCCATGACATCGCCTTGTATGGCAGCAAGTTCACGCCACAATTCAGTAGCGTTCTAGTACCGAGTGAGAAAGACAGGCCTTGTAAAAGTAGAAAGATTGTTGTCAAGCTCGAATGAGGGATTAACTGCCGTAATAAGTAGTACCGTGACTCCGAGCTAAACATTTTGTGCGGGCATATTGATGTGGATGACGGCGACCGTCGGTCCATACGAGGTGGCAGCTCCAGGCGGCAGAAAAACTAAAGGCTGTCTGTCGCACAACAGACACAAACCCGCGTTCCCCATTTGGTTGCGGACCCTTGTTCGTTGCTTGTACAATGTTAGAACCAGGTTAGAACAGTACGATCATGCCTTCCTCTGATTTGGATGCCTTCTGCGAAATTCTCTCCTCCGCAAAGTGTCTTGCCATCTTATCAGGCGCTGGACTCTCTGCCGCCTCTGGTTGATTCCGCTCTCGACTTTGCCTCGAAGGAAACTTACCTCGATTCGTAACTAGGCATCCAGACGTACCGCGGGGTCAATGGTCAATGGAATACGGTCGTAGGTGGACTCTCCAGCTATGTACTATAGAACTGACCTAACTCATAACTAGGACCCCATGACCGTAGTTTCGCCGAAAGCGTGGCAGGAAGATCCTAGTCGCGTCTGGCGGTACTACCTCCCCAAGCGCGATGAGCACGTCTTTCGCACTGAATTTCGCTCTCGTCGCACTGATGCTATAATTTCAAGATGTCTTAAGGCCTCTCCCAACGCCGCCCACAAGGCCATTGCATCCCTATCGATTCCATCCATCCGCGCGCGTCTCCTCCCCAACCTGTCCGACCAATCCAAATCTCCCCTCTGCATAACACAGAACTTTGACGGACTATGTCGACGAGCCCTCGACGACGCTCTCAACTCCTCTTCGGACTCTGAAGTCTCCCTCGAGGAAGCACACGAACGCGTCATCGAGATGCACGGATCCTGCCGTCGCACATTCTGCACCCAGTGCAAGGCCGTTAAACTTACCAGCGATGCACTTCTCCCCGAGTATGGCACCGAAGAGGAACCACTTCCGCTCGAGGGTCTCCCGCGGTGTGGTGGCCCACAATGGAACGGATCTAATCGATATGGACAGTGTGGCGGCCTCTTACGCCCCGGGGTCGTGTGGTTCGGAGAGGTCCCAGAGGGACAGGGCGAGGTCATCAGGATTTTGACGAAGGTGGACGTGCTGATCGTCGTGGGGACGTCTTCCCTGGTGTGTTCGCTTGAAACGTACTTTGTTTGATGGATATCACTAAACGTTTGCGCTTAGGTGTTCCCCGCAGCGGGGTACGCGGCGACGGTAATGAAGAATGGAGGCCACGTCGCGGTGTTCAATATGGGCGAATCCAAAGGAGATGAGAAGGCAGACTTTGCCTTCTATGGGCCGTGCGAGGTCACCATTCCGGAGCTGTTTGAGAAATTGGGTGGCTCGAGGTAGTAAGCTTCATCTCCGTCACTCAGCTGACATGTTTTGCAATCATGATCCCTCGGTTAGTGTTATTGGTATTGTCCCAGGAAATGTCCCTGCTCATTGATTGACTACTACTAGAGCTCCAAATCATGCGCTCACAATCCCGCGCTTTCCTGACAAATCTTAGTCGACACTCAGCAGGGTGTTCCTCTAGTAGTATTCCCAAGAGTTTTATTGATGACGCACCTGGCACCTCGTTATCACTTCAATCTTCATTTCCGTCGATGAAATGGGGTTAGTTATATTGCACTTTCGACGGAAGTCGATCCTATCCCGTGTTGTTTTGGGAAATCGACAACTCTAAACTGACCGTAGCTTTGTCTGTATGATCCTATCTTTGCTTTTGCCTCGCGCAGGAGCACAGCACCGAGCGGATGCGCGTTATTCGCCATGGTGCTCTGCTGTCATGTGGCGAATAGTTCATTTCGATTCATTTAGGTCATGGAGCCAGAGGTTTGGAGAGTTCGCGAGAAACTCAGTCGTCAAACTTCTAATTACCATCACCGTTTCCAAAAAGAGACTTCAGCTTGATCATGCATGTTCGTCTCTGCAAAACGTGTAATTATTTCAGAGTGGCTGTCAAGACACTTGAGTAATTTCCGGACCATTATTTCCCTCAGAATATCAGCGACCTGACATTGTAAGTACAGTAAGCAGTAGCATGTGGTCTTATTCAGGTGCAACACTCGCAGCCACCATGCGCCACCCCGCAGGATCGGCCCGCCCCATCTCCTTCCCCAATTTTTCAAAATCCTGCCACCACCAGCGATTCATGTCATCAAACGCGCTCCCCGGGCCGCCCTCAGGCACCCGCTCCATCCACGGCTTGTCCGCCAATATGTAATGCACACACCGCACCTCCTCGTCACTCCACATGTTTGGGTGTACCACGCGCAGCGTCCGCAGCGCGTTGTAGTACCACGGCAGCGGGCGCCACGCGCCGCGGAAATGCTCGCTCAAGAGGTCCTGATCGGGGAAATAGTACTTGTCCACATGGCACGCAGCTAGGCGCGACATGATTGCTCGGGCGAGCTCGCGGGAGGGTGTGAGCACGACGAGACCAGAGTTGAGCTCTTCGTAGGGGCGTGGTTTTCCCGGGCCCCACATGGGCGGCGGAGAGAGCGGTGATGGCACGGCGGTGTGTGGGCAATTTTCGGGAATCCTGCCGGGTGAAGAGAAGCGTAGTGAGTGCGTCTGTCTTGGACGGTAAAAGGGGCGAACATTCACCAGTCGGGAGGGTAGTGGGGACGTTTACGAGGATTACATGCGCATACATGTGATGCAGCAATTTCGTTCCGTCCGAGTTCCATGTCCATTAACTCGTCCATGTTGCGTCGTATAACCATGTCGGCGTCCAGGAGTACTACACGCTAGATAGTGCTTCAATGAGATTTTGTGTAGCCCCTAAAAGCATCACTCACGTCGTATGCCTCTAGTTCGAAGATTCTAAGAGACCGGAGGAACAATGAACATGTTAGAATGTGTTTTCGAAGGAACCGACGGTCACTTACCGGATCTTTGACCATGTATCGGAGAAACGCGCGTCCGTTTTGTCGAAGGATTCGCGGCCGCTCCCTGGCCGTATGCTGCCAACGTCGACCATCGTTAGGCCTCGGGCACGGAGCACATCTCGCGCGTCTTGTCTCAGAGTTTCTGTAACCATCACCACAAGAGGGTACTTGCTTCCCACAGCTTTGAGCCCATAATCCACGACGAGAAGCCCGGCCAGATATTCCGTCTTGGATAGTAGCGATACCCAGGCAGCGCGCATGGTCGAATAGTAGGGATGAGACTGTGCGCGGTGTCTCACCTTATAAAGCCCCGGGTGTGCGTTTGTTGGGGGCGCGAGAAGAAAAAGTAACACGCGCCCCTCGGCACTGATCACATCTCCGATCGAATCCCTGATGTCACGGCAAAAACATTCAAGGAGAACGATTGAGCAGAACAACGTTATCGAATCACATCATGCTAGGCACATTAAACGTCCCGCGTCAAATACATACCATCATTCTCCTTCTCCGAAGTTCTAAGAACAGTCCGATGTGGCCTACATCGTGGCCAGCCCCATGACGCGTCAGACTCCGACCGGCGAAAGGGTAACTGAAACGGGACAAGGACATGGAGGGAGAGACTACCGCTCTTGTCTGCGGAAACGCTGACGGCACATCATTTTTTTCTGTAGCACAATGCACATTAACGGCCTGATCTACAAAAGCGAATCCCGAAGTCTGCGTCATTAACGCACCCTGAAACACGCTCCTGTGCCTCACTACCTCGAGCCGGGAACAGTATCCAAGGCACGTGGACGGTGGGCACCAAATGGGAACGGTCCATCGGCGCGACTAGGCTCAGTCTACCCTTTCGTAGTTTACACAGAGTTCACGCATTCGAACGTCGAAAATAGTCCTGGACGGTACTACACCAGCTACATTCTTGCTGGACACCATTTCTGCGGGAGAGACGTGACAGTTGGAATACGAGGCTCTATGTAGGTCAAAACGCACACACACCGTTTCACGAAAATTTCACGTTTTGTATAGTACCGGTCACGGAGAAGAAAAGAGGTGTACATCTATTGGCCGACCTGACGCGGGAAATGACCGCATTCGAGGTCGTGTGAGCTGCAATCGATAAGTTTAACCGATGGAACTGGCGTAGGCCGTCGAGTCTCCAGGTTGGATACGCCCAGATGCATGGACCGAGTACTGGAGTTACTGGAGTTACGAGAAGACTCCTCCGCTTGGTGTGGAGATCAATTTTAATCACCAGTCAATACATCGGGCACATGTGCAAGACACCGCGGATTCAGTGCAATACTGAGACGGGCCTCCACGGAGGTTTGAGTAGGGTGTCGCGTAGAGCTGAGGAGGGCGTGTGGTCGCGATGATGGCAGCGGAAAGACAAGCGGTGAATGTGCCACGTGGGTTTGAATGAATCGGATATTCGGTCCTGTTTACCGATCACAGGATCACTGCGCTGTAACCGCCACTCTGACGTCTCCTATGCCAAGCTATGAAGCTCCAGTGCTAGGCTGGATCCTGCCGTTTTTTTTTCAAGGCATTGCCTTCTTGATCCTCTTTGCACGTTTCATTTTTGCTCGGGCTACCGTTGACTGTGATTGCGATTTGTAAGTCGAGATTTGGCCTGCAATACTCGGCGTTTGTTTTAGAGGGATAGGTTCCCGACGAAACTATGGGATCCACCTCTTCGTTTATGAGACTCCTTGCGGTAAGATGCGCTTCATTTTCCGACCTGCCAGCCACGCCCTTTAGTATCCCACGTTAATGTCATCACTACGTCGACGGCAAGCGCATTGATCTCTTTCTTCGCGTCCATGAAAGGCATAGCTTCAGAGCCGTGGCAGCCACCATGTGGTACAGCACTCTGTACAAGAACAGTTCACCCTCCATCTGTCATTGTCGCTGATTGGGAGACTATCTCTGCCTTGATCTGCCGGAACAGCTATATGAGTACACCTGAGCGCAATAGTTTAGCGAAAGGGGAACAAACTTCAACACGCATGACACCTTCGTCATACGGCACCTCAGAGTAGCACGCTATGTCCATGTAGACCGACTTTGAATGCTCGAAACATGTCTCGCTTGAAGCGAGCATCGTACGCACAGTAACGCCACAAGTCAAAGTGAAGTGAATTAAGTTTACGATCTCGGCGTCAAATCGCTCTCTGGAGGTGACAGCTGAATGTTTGAACTGAGTGGCGGACACTCGTCATCTTGTGCTCCAGGAGACATCATATGATCACGAGGCAGCATATAATATAAGATGGTTATGGCACCAAATGGCCTTGGAGGTGGTCACGAAGCTCTGGAAATTCTCAGGTCAGCGCTAGCCCCATGTTGTCATCTGCCCTTGACAGAAAGACGTACAAAAGGATGTTGTTCCTCTTCTGCGCATTCTGGAGGTAAGTAAAACTCTCGGCAAGTCCTCTGTGCGGCCACCCATGCGAGATCAATGGGTTTCCTCCATCAGCGACCGACGATTACGAAGTTCAATGTGTATCTTTGCTACGCTCACTTCCTGAGCAAGAGGTAAGACCTACACAGCTAATCGGAGACAATAGATAAATAAATAGAGCTTTTTTCTTCGACCTCACATCTCAGAGCGGTAAGGCGTGCCAAAACTTTGTGACCTTTTTCCATGTCCATCTTAGTGACATTTGGGAAGATCCCTCCTTGCCGGGACGAGTCCGGGCACACAGAACAGCAGCACACACAGGAGCTCCGGGACGGCGACGAACGGGTACCAGAGATGCTCGTTCATCTGCTTCGAAGGATCGTCGATGACGGCGAGGGTGAAGATCTCGCGAACGAGCATCAGTGCTGAGATACCAGCAAGGATGAGCCCGGAACTGGCAGACGAGGTTGCGCCGGAGTGGTCTTTCGCTTCCAGATGCACTGATGGGAGAGGACCGGAGGAGGAGGTGAGGGGAGTCAGCTCACCGCTCCGCTGCTCTTCGACAAGGATCCTAGTCGGCGATGTCGTGGTACCGAGGACGGGCTTGGAAGCTCCGAGGGAGGAGGATGATGAAGCTGTGCCGAGTTCCAAGAAGTCGTCTCGTTTGTCTGTGTGTCTTACATTCTACTATGGGTCGACGGCGAGAGAGATAGAAGAACTCACGACTGTGCCTCCGCTGGCGCCAAATGAGAAGCCCGGTTTGTACAGCGACGAGGATCGTCATGTGAAGGAACATAGCCGCGCTGAGCTTCCTCAGCCTATCTATGGTATCCTTCGAGATCTTGCTATCCACCGACATGGATTGAGTAGCAGCGAAGATCCCAAGGGACACTGCGATCATGCCGGAAATGTGGAAAATGGGTCGTTGGAGACGTTTGAACATGGACGGAGGGTTGTCATTCTCGAAGAACATCTGACTGTTGGATAGGTTGGTGAAAAGTCAACAAGACGATAACGATGGTCGTACCGATCTAGAACAACGCCAAACGTCGCAAACAACAGCCCAAAGAAGCCCGCGAGGAGTAGGATTTGGTCTACAATGAGTATAGTTTTATTCTCGCCAACAGAGGTGATGCCGATCTCGAGGGCGCGGATGGAAAAGGCTGCAGCGCGTACTATGATTCACGGTTAGACAAAGGGGACTATGGCGTGCCGACAAAAGATTTCACCATGACAAAAAACAATCATGATGACCCAAGCGAACGTGAATTTGGTGATCGCTTTGTAGAGGAACCACGCAGAGGGCGGGACGTACGCGACCGCAAAGAAGATTGCGACACCAAGCCAGTGGTAGCCGTATGACGAGGCGTAGTCAATTGTCGCCGAAGACATCGATTATTGACTCAATGCTCGAGTGACTGTAAGAAGAGGAACTGAGTGAGAAAATGAGGAATGAAGTGTTGGGTCTTACAGCGCTGTTACTTATACGATTGAAGTTTCCGTACCGTTTGGGGATCCATTCTTCGAACGATATGACGGGGTTACTTGAATCAGCGCCCGCCTGTCTGACGAGCGATAATAATAGAGTCATAACGACGAGAGAAGTAGCTGTGAGCGAGTAGAGTACCGACCTTGCTCAATCCCGACGCCTACGCTCGAATTTATGTCGAGTCAGAGGTTGTCCAAAATTGCTGAGGACAGGCATAGACTATAGAATCATGTCGAGAGTGTCAATAGACTCGCCATTGAGGAAGAGTAGCAGCAACAGCAGCTCTCGTCGCTCAACGTTCCGGTGGCGGGCTGATGGAGGCCGACTTGTTGGTGTGTCGCCATACCGTGAGCCCGAGCACGCTGCATATAGAAATATCCAAGATTCCTACCTTCACGAAACAATCATCGATCAGCATCGAAATAGCCGAGCGACACGCTTTTTGAGAGCCTGATACACGTATCAGTCATACAAAAAATAGAGATGTCAAAGAGATGTGGACGGAAAACATAGTGATGGATCATGGATGAGAACGAAGGCCATGCCGGGCACGAAAGCCTGAGCGTAGTTCGGAAGCCCTACCGAGCGAGATAACCAACGACCGTCATGCCCGGTCTTCGTCGTCTTGTGCCAGTGTATGGTCGAGTGGAGACATAAAGGTCTGCGTACTCGCAAGGGTTATAGTATGATGACGGCCGAAGAAATCCGAGGACGGCAGATGCCGCGTCACAGCGGATCATGCACTGTATGTCACAACTTTCGAGCTCGTTCTTCCCCGAATCCACAGGCATTCGACGCTGAATCGCTGATCGCTCTTCTGGACGTCGACGCCGACGCTTAACACAGGGCAAAAAAGCCTTGGGCTAAATGGCATGGAAACTACCGACGATCCGGCGAGGACTACAACAAGAGACACAATAAACAAGGCTAACCTCCCCTATATAAAATGCGATGGGCTTACAGAAATCTACAAGACCTGCCTCATAGACGTGTAATACTCTCGTCCCCCAATCCGGTGCGTCTCGCCATAACCTCTGTATACCAGCTCTCACCTCATCGCGCTTTCGTCGTTAGATATGTGCGCTCCTATATCTACTCGAACATCTGGCCCAGTAAGCTCCGTGGAGCGCAAGAAGGTTCACAAACAGGTCTTCCACGCCTTGAAACGGACGACTCTGACTGCTCGTCGCCATACACACCGATGTCGCGCGCCATCTCCCGAGCCTGAACTGGCGCGCTTTGCCACAATGACTACTCCCGCTACGATCGACTTCAAGTTTTGCTCAGGAATCGACGATGAAGCTGCACTCACATGCCCACATGGCAGCATTGCTGGCTGCGACATGAACCCGCGTCCGACCGCTGGCGGCCATCCTCTGTGTACCACTCACGCCAACCGCACGTCTCGACTTTGTCCGCGGCCCGATGGCCCTACTCCACCACCTGAAGCTCACCCAAAGGCTCTCAGAAGATTGAATTGGACGAACACAGGGACGTTGAAGGCTAGGCGGGAACTGTGGCGTCTGCAAATGGCTTCAAAGGTGTGTTGTGATGCTACGTTTTCACTCCTTCGTCAAGCGGCCTATAACGATCATTACAGATGACTGACAAGACGATGCCTGGCGGGTGGGATGTGCTTTGACTGGGTTTGATACGTACTTTGTCCTTGTCTCGACGGTAATGTGATCTTTGACAAGTGATTCTGCATTATGCCCTCGCAATTCTTGTGTATACATGAGCCTATCCGCCCGTGGTTGGTCGACACTACCAATGCCTTGGCTCATATCACGCACCATGTCGATGCTCTTGTTCTGCGCCCTTTCTGTCGGCGCATATACGAGCACAAATCGCCTAGCCCGACTGAACGTGTTCAAACAGGACTCGGCCAAGTACTACCTTTGAGACGAGAAGCCAAGTGTCTTCTCAAACTTACGAGGATCAATTGGAATCGGTTGTCCCCGGCTGCAGAAAAATTAGTAGAGATGGTATGATCTGCTATAGCCTTCCTTCAAGCTGAGGGCGCGCAACCAATGTTGCTTAGCAGACATCCGAACTTCCGACGCCAGATGGAGGGTGACGTAGTCTAGTTTTGATCGCGCTACCGATACCGGTAGTCGCTATTCGGCTGATGCCGAAGCATGTGACCCAATGTCCACTGCCCGCGTTGCTCAATTTCATCGGTTTCCTTCGCGTCGAGGACTGTAATAGCACTTCTATGGCTACTGGCATTCCTTGAATATGCATATGTGACGGCGGTGCGTCTTCTGTTAAGTTGCTGGCACCAAAAAGGTTGGGATACGGAATGGGAGGATCAATGGCTGTTGCTTGACATTTTTTGGTGCTTTTGCGGTTATCTAGCGGCAGGGATGTAAGGTTCAACCAATTTTATTGAATGAGACGGAGAGACTATGCGACCAAAGGACACAGTAGTTTGATATGAGTTATGTAGCAGGAGGCAAGAGGCGACGGATTCGGTTGGAAGGGTCGGATTTCCTTTTTCGTATTACCCGATTAGGATGAATGCTGAGTACCGGTATCGGTAGCGCGAATGAAATCAGACTACTATAAACGGAACTTGTTGCGGCTTTATAGTAGGCTGACTAAGGGAGACTAAGGGTGACGCTGATCCATTTGATCATTGATGTGTCAACGTCTACTACTCGGCATGGTGGCACGCAGCAGCGGCAGACTTGCCGCGTGCCACTGTCAGACTAAATTCACGATCGTTTTCGTTCGGCAGCCTTCGAACCTATGCTACATGTTCAGGCCCACTGACAGTTTATAGTATCAAGCTGAAGAAGAGCAGTGTGGTATCATGAACGCTCGGGTGATGACGCTTACTGACTAAACAAGCAATCTTCACAGTACGACTTCGAACCGCACATGCGCTGGTGGTACGGCTATAGTATCACGGCACTCCTTTTACTTACGCAAGTCAGGCGTTGCTGTTGTTGTTCCGCGGCAATGGCCCATGGGACCTGCCGTGACGTGACACGATGCCTCTCACACCGAGACTCCTTATAAACGCCGCCATGCCACTATATCTATCCCCTCATCTTCACCCTGTCTATCGCCACCAGACTCCCGCGTACTGGCCTTCAGCGCATCACCATGGCCTCAACAAACGCCTCCGCCGCAGCCATAACCGTTCGATGTGACCCCCTTCCTACGCATACTTCGGAATCCCGCCCTTCGCACTGGCTGTCTAACAGTCCAGCCGGATTCCAGAATCCCTGGCCCTCCTACCGCATGGCCCTCAGCCTCCGCGGTTTGATCTCCGCCTTGTGGACAATGCCGACCGCACCCAAAAACGCGGTTCCTGTCCGGACGCCGACGTGGGGTGCGAGCGAGGGGGCACAGTCGCAACACGGGATAGGCGCCAAGGCGACATGGCTTGGGCACGCATGCTTTTTGCTAGAGTTGGAGAAGGGCGGGAGGATCCTTTTCGATCCGGTGTTCAGCGAAAGATGCTCGCCGTCCCAATACATGGGGCCGAAGCGATTTACAGGTGCGCGCAGTACCTGATCTCACAACGCCCGTTCTGATGAGCTGAGACTAGCCACGCCTTGCGATGTCGAGGACCTTCCTCCTGTCGATGTTATTGTCATCTCGGTACGCGTCCCCTTGCACGCTGTGATAATCCCTCTCATCTTTCATTCTTATCCAGCACAACCATTATGACCAGTGAGTCACACACACTCCCTCCTCGCACGCAACATCCCTAATTCACGCACCCTCCAGCATGGATACATATACCCTTACAACGCTATTCAAGTCCTCGGAGCGCAAGCCACATATATTCGCTCCTATCGGCAACGAAGGATACTTCTCCTCAATAGGAATCCCCAAATCCAATTACCACACGCTCGACTGGTGGCAACAAGCCGACATAACGGTGCCGTCCTCGAAAGATGCCTCTATCTCTGACACCATCACCCTGACCTGCACCCCCTCCCAACACATATCCAGCCGCGGTATCCATGACAGAGGCAAAGCACTGTGGTCGAGCTGGATGGTCACGACCACGCCCTCATCCTCATCCTCGCCGAAACCCGCACACATCTACTTCGCCGGCGACACTGGGTACCGATCGGTCGCGAACGAAGCGGAAGAAGAAACAGCGCCGTGCTGTCCTGCCTTTGCAGAGATCGGGGCGCGGTTTGGCGAGGTCGAGTTCGCGATGATACCTATCGGGGCGTACAACCCGAGGCGGATGATGAGTCCTATGCACTGCGCCCCGCAGGACAGTGTACGGATATTTAGGGATGTCAAGGCGAAGCGGGCCGTGGGGATGCACTGGGGTACTTGGATATTGACGACGGAGGAGGTCACGGAGCCTCCGAGGATGTTGGAGGAGGAGTGTCAGAAGCTTGGGATTGAGAAAGGAGCATTCACTGTTTGCGATATCGGGGAAACACTGTTCTTTTGATTGCGTTGTACAGTCCTCGCTCATACATGTCGTTTTTGCTACACCGTGCTTGTAGGCTGTACCTGGCTCTTTGGTCAACATCAGCTGTATACCGCTAATCGAATCACGACGTCTGACGCACAGATAGATATTAACAGTAAATCTTCCCGTTACTGCTAAAGTAGTTGTGATTGGATTCTAATTCTCCTGGAAGGTTGAAGCCATGGAGCGTTTTCAGGTTCACTGCTCGAGTCCAACCCATGTCTCGCTCGTCTTACCAGCATGCGACGAGGATCGATACGTTCAAGAAGACGCAGGTTGTTTGCCACGAAGTCGAAGTTTGATTGACGACGAGGGCTTGCGGCAGCAGTGCTACTACTGTCTGGATAATGATTTGAACCCGAAGCAATTCAGGTGGATGCGCGCACTGGTTTGGGGGGAGTGTACGTATCTCTGATTCGGCCGTGTCATCACCTGATGTATGTTGTACACTGCGAGAAACGAGGACGCGTTCTCTCGAAGCAGGCTTGGTTCGCCTCGAAAATGATCTATAACGAGAAAATAAAGCGAGCCATATTCGGAGTAGATGAAAGAGCTACATATACGGTGGAATACAGAGAGAACATTTACGGCATCTGGCGACGGATGGGATACTGGTTAGTATTGGGCATCGATTTACAGTACTTCTCTTGTGTTAATCAGCAGCTTATCTCTCTCCGTCGACCCGGCTCTTACGCAACATTCGGGGACATGGATACACATTCGTGAACGACGGGGTGCTACTCGCTTTCAAATCTGATGTACAGTACTTTAGAGACCAAGGGTGCGGACGGCAAATGCGCCAATGAGGTATTACACTCAGAACGTGTAGGCGCGAGTATCAATTTTGGGTATTCTTGGACCAAACTGAAACCGACAAGTGTCATCCATCCCAAATGAGCTGCCGTCCACACCGAAGTGCGCCGTGGTCCGCGGGAGACACACAGTCCGCAGCCAATCACCCACGAGACTAGTCTGGCAGCGAGTACCAGAGGTAGTGATGGTGAGGGAAGATACTGTCTCTCGCACCGAAAATACTGCGGCATCAAGAGTCCCCCAGGGTGCTTGGTGCCGCTTTGCCATCTCCAGTCGCTGTATGTCGTCCTCGGCGACTGAGAAGGACATATTGAAATTGATCACCAAGCGTCGTAAGGCAGATTGCATGGGAGTGACGTTACGGAGGGACTGCACAAAGAATGAAAGTGAAGAGGCATCTTGAGGCAGCCAATCCTGGGCACCGACAGTGAACTCGAGAGACTCGAGCATCTGGAGAGCCAGTGAGGGTAATCCTACAGGTGTAGTACTATCAACACCTAGTATGATCAGATGGTACCGTATTCAAGGGAGTGAAGGCTTACAGCGGACCATCCCGCGAGAGATCACCTCTCTGATGGAGCTCCCATGCCGCAAGAGCAAATTTCCTAGGCGACGAGTAATGTTCTCTGTCATGTTATCGGGCCAGAGGCAGACCGACGAGACGCTTCGCAATGGCGATATCTGCTCCGAAGCACAGAGCAAATCAAAGAATGCGTAAACGCCCTCGCAATTGTCACTATTCCCAAAAATAAGCAGTGAGTCCAGCTCAAGGAAGGCGGTGCGCGAGGGCAATTCCACGAGGCACGATGCGCGAATGGCCGGGTCATCAAAGTCAAAGATATCCCACTCCTTGTGCTCACGAATTCTCCCCAAAACCCTGAAGGGCGCAGAAATGAGCCAGTCGGTCATCCTCAAATTTCCGAAAAGCGTGAGGCGGCGTAAGGATGTAGACAGAGTGGAAAGAAGTGACGTGAGTCTTTCGAACGATCCCGAGCATTCGAACATGGTCAGCATACTGATGCTCGAGCCACGGAGGCCAGATAGAAACCCGGTGAAGTCTGGAATGCCATCCAAAGCACAACGCCTGAGTTCGAGACACTGCAAATTTGTCAAGTTGGCCAAAATCCAGGGAAGAGCGCCGTGGTGCAAAACATCATGCCCGGGGTAAATGTCGCCCACCAGCGTTAAGGACTTCACGAGGGGTCCAATCCCGATACTAGAATCCTCGAGGAATTTGGTGAATTGATTTGTCCTGTTCATTTCGGCATGATTTTCGGCACAGTGACGGGCCCAAGAAGAGTAGTAAAGCACGACTCTCCGAAAGTTGATTCTACGCACATCGCCCCGAACTTCAGGAATTGCGAGCGCTATCGGGATAAGGGAGGGCTTCTCTTCAGGATACCAGTGCTTGCGCTCCCCGCGGATGGATTCCACTATAAGCGATTTGATTTCGGGAGGCATACTTTGCCATCCTATTGTTTCCTATACAAAGACCAGAGTGCTCAACAAGACGTCGTCGAATTTCGAAGGAGAAGAACGTACAGAGTGAGTGGTTCCGGATGCCATGGTGGGTGGTGCTGAGCCTCTTTGCCCGTCTCCCGCTATTTAACGGGATTCTGTTCTGTTGTTGTGGCCTGACAACGACGGTAGATCACTCCTTATTGTCTCTCAAAGGGTTCGAGCGTCAGGCGGTCACCTCTTGGACCAGTTACGGCGAAAAGAAACTGCCGGATATGCAGAAGACACACTCTCACCCCGGTACAGCAAGGGATCGCCGCCCGCCACAAAACCGCCCGATACAATCTGCGAACAGGGAAAGTTCTTGAAATAGTTTGGTTGTGCATTTCTGGTCTCTGGAACTCGATAAGGATCAAAACAATGTATTCACACCTAGGCAGGCAGGCATAGAGGATAAACGAGATAGGAAGGAAGGGTTTGTATATACCGGGATCATCGCCATGGGCGCGTGCTCACCAACGGAGGCGCCGCTGATCGTGAACTGGTCAACTGAGGGACTCACAGAGTCGGCGATGATTGATTTGGTGGATCTGAGGTGGGCGGTCCCAGGTAGGGTGGGCACGGCAAACTCGGGGGCAGGTAAGAGCCATAGTCCTTTCCGGGCGCGGTGGGGTGGAAGTCCATCGACAGGCATAGAAGAGGGATCGAGGGTACAGAGAGATGTTGGGTGTGCGCCGGAGAAGATTCTGGAGGTGTCAGTGTCAGGGATGGGGACAGTCATCGAATTTCTCTGTCCATGAGATGTGTCCGCACCTGTCTAGCCTATCAGAGACGAAGCAAAACAGCCACTCGGCGACACACCAGAGGATATAGGCAGGTGAATGGGCATCAACAAACGAGGCCGCAGGCTTTCAATCGGCGCGCCAGCACTGGCGGGGAAGTTGACGTGAGACGAAGCCACGCTGGGTTACCGCGGACAAGACGTTGAAGCCGCCCGTACGTGTATCGTGCTCTGAGCAGCAGTGACCATTTGTAGCCTAGCGAACAGATTAGAGACGTAGAATGTCATAAGTCATGGAACACCTACAACGAAGGCGTGGTCCATCGTGTGCGCGCCGACAAAAGCCTCGAGTAGTCGCAGGCAGCTTAGTGTGAGCAGTCCACGGAACGGCAGCGCAGCCACGACAAAAATGGGTATCTCGATGAGGCAAAGTGAGCGGTATGCCTCGTATCACCAGTCGCTGACGAATCTCGTTATTGTAATCGATGCGGGAGGATGCGGGTGGGAGGCAGGGCGATTTAACGTGTCCGCTGAGGAGAAGTTGAAGCGCTCTGCAAATATCGACTTCTCGGTGCGCATCCATTGAACTCTCGAGGGCCCATAACTACCAAGGGGATGAGCGGCATAAACAGAGGAGGGAGCCCGATGACGCGCCTGTGTGCTCCTTGTTACTTGTCAGAGAGTTCGGGCAGCCAACTGCAAGCTTCCAGCGGAGTAGTTATCGGTCCATTGATTCGTGTTTCGAGGCAATCCCTGGTGAGAAGGAAGTTCTCGAAAAAAGGATGGAGGAAAAGGGCAAAAGACGAGACGCTGATCGTGACAACAGCACTGACTAATGCGTGACTCGGCCGTTCCCGTCGTCGGTTATAAACTGGTTATAACTTTCCGCCTTACTTACAGCTCATGATCCATGAGAGTCCTTCGTCAAGCACCATCATCGTATCTTCTCATCCCTGTAAAAGGACGCCGGTGAAGTAGTGCCTCAACTTTTGCGCCCACGCTCTCCGTGGTTCCACTCTTTTTCAACGTTCTTCTTTCACCTTTTCTTTTCCTTTCATTTTTCTGCTGGTCAATAGTATCATCTTTCGGCGTAGTTTGATGAGACTATGTACGTCGACATACACCGTAAATATTCTGCTTATATGGTAGACCCCAATCCCGTGGATATGGCTTCACAACCAAGACTCCCTTCAACAGAAGGGAAGCAATATGCCCTCGCTCCTTGCACTGCATAGGCTCTATGAGTGTTGGATTGTTACAGGAGGACGGATACGTACATTGCTGCACCAGTATGCATCCCCGCCACATGCATCAAACCGCGGCTCAGCATCCCGAGTATCCTCGTATTCGAGACAGTAGTAGCATTGTCGACGAAGGCCAGTTTCATCAATAAGGAGCTCTACCTCGTAGCAAGCAACATCTTTCTCGATGCCATTTGTTATCTGCTTCTCGCTACGCATGCGTCCGGTGAGACGAGCGACGCATGGCTCGGACTCAAGCAGAATCGCCTGCCAGCGTCCTGCCTCTGGAGGACCAAGAACTATGTAATTGGCAACAACGGGCGTCCAGAAAGTCATGTTTCCGGTGTACCGATTCTCTTCCTCATCCACGGCGTCGCGGAGATTGCGCTCGGAGGGCGGAATGGTATCGTTTAGTGGGAAGAAGAAGCGAAGGCCGTCCATGTGGCCATACCCGATCTCGGACACAAGGAAGAACCTGTTATCACATTAGACGCAGGCAAAGGCGGATTAAGATTTGCAAACTTGTCCCGATGGCGGCTGAGGCACATAGGCTGATGAAACCAGTGGCGGGACTCAAAGACACAGGGCATGGAAGGGGTTACGGGAACAGCGCCGGACATGGAAGTACTTAGTTGAGCTTCAGCGTGACTCATAGGTATAGATGTCGGTGGCTAGGTTTGTCGGGGCGATGAAGAGTTAAAACTAGGAAGTTGCGGTGCTTAAAGCTGTTATGGCATATCGGCATTCAGGGTTGGTGCCGAGATAGCCGAAAGGGACATGTTGGCTTCCGTTTCACGACGTTTCAGGTAAGTACTGACTATCTCACAGGACACGCACCTTGGTCCTCCACCTGTCCATCCTGGCCACCGGCGATTAAGTACAGTCAATTGCTGTCAGCGTTCTGCGTACATCTCCGTGCTCCCCGACCCCACCAAACATCGCGCATGATCGGGAAAAGGTCAATTATATGGATTACGGTACCAATGAAACACGCTTTACATTAACCGCCTTCAGAACAGAATCATTGGAACTACTACTCTCTGCCACAAAGCGTAACCTCAAATGCCTCCTCCTACTCCGGCCTGCTTTGGTATTTCCAAATTCGAATAAATCCACGTGAGCAGCAGTTGATAAGACCCACGACCTGCCCACGACGGCGACACGCTGCAGAAAACTTGGCCTTCATTTTTCCTTCAAATCACCACGACCAAGACCACGACTAGCGATCGCTCGGCTGTCTGAGTAGCATACAGCCCCGTTTACATCGCGTAGGCATGTCCGATCTCGCTAAGGTGAGTACAAATGACATCCCGCCTCGTGGTGCCATAATGACTCTAACGTTACTTTTGCAGACACGATCCCCAACTTGCTCATCTGCACGTATATCCCCACAGCGTAGGCCGTTTATATTGATCAATCCTTTAGTCGAATTCCCGAAAGCATCATGCCGTACAGGATGGAATCCAAACGGCGTCTTCCATTTCTACCGCGGGCGCGGCAGAAGTCACGACGAATCCTCGTCGACATGCTCCCGAGCTGACGGTCCGGTACAAACGGGAGCACAGCATGTCGGTAAGTCCGGTCTTACTATATCTTCAGAGCATTGGCTTAATGAGACGATCTACTGTATCAGCCAGAATCGTCCGCTTTGCGGCTTCCCGTCACTCCAGCTCAAACCACGTCACTTGAGCGCTGCCTCTGATAAATTTGGCTCCATCATATCCTCCCTCGAATCCCTCCGCCGAGATCATGAACAGGAAATTCGCCGCCTTGAGAATGAAGCCACAGGGCTCCGGGCCGTGAACGAGGAAATGGAGTCGGAGCAGTCTAGATTGACGGAAGAGAGGGATGCAGCATTGAAAGACAGGGATTTTGGCTCTGGAGGCAAGCACCAATGCCGCGACCAGGGCAGAGCGAATGGCCGAGGAGCATGCAGCGGTATCATGGGAGAGGGACGAAGCGGTGAGGGCGAGTGATGAAGCGGTGAGATTTAGAGGAGAAATGGAGAAGGAAAGAGATCGGATGAGGAAGGAGAGGGATGATGCTGTGAAGGAGTCGGATAGAGCGAAGATGGCGGAAGATGGCGCGCTGAGGGTGAGGGCCAACGCGATCAGGCAACTCAAGGCTGCAGCGAACCAATTGAAGGGTGCGCTGGAACGCGCAGAGAATTCCGAAGCCGTACTTCAGGCTGAAAGAGGAGCTGCGTCGCGGAAACTCGCCGACGTTATTGCGACAAGGGACGCACTGCGCCATCAGGCCGACCAGGCATATGCAGAGTTAGATGTTGTGAAGGGAGAGCTTGGGCGGGCGAGGAGGAGCTTGCAGATTGCGGAAGCAAGGCTGGAAGCATGCTGCAACGACAATTTGCCGGACGGACACCTACCTCGTGATATCGATGTAATAGAGGCCACAGGCGATGTCAACACGCTCTTATCAGCTGTCGCTGACACCTCCCTCTGCTCTACTGGAAGGCGAGGCAGTGTGGAGGGGTATCGTCCTTCCTCTACGTCTTTGGAGGACGTTCAAGTATTTTCTGGTCCCGCTTCTTCGACGTCTCCACTCTAGGGCTTGGTTTACAAATATTTTGAGGATTATAAACGGTTTGCAACTTTTCCGGCCAGATTTAGGGTTTATAAACCGGTTTATAAACCCTCGGGTTTCTCGGCCGGTCTACCGGAATCTCGGCATGTACTGTCCAATTTTTTTGTCCGCCACGCTCCCGATGCTTTCAACACCTTCTACCTACATCTTGGCTTACATTTTCATCTCTGGAGCATGAATAAACAGTTTCTACACTCATGTGTGGCGCATTGCCTCTCTTATGCATGTGATCATGACATAGAGCGCCTAATATGGTTATGTAATATAAACAATGAAAACATGGGGTCCTGCCGCTGACCTGTTTCTAACGTTTATAAAGGGTCTGTTTATAAACCGGTTTACAAACACCCTATTCTAAACCAAGCCCTAGAACCATTCCTCACTCGAAAACAAAGCATCATACAACTGGATGATGCAGAGACCGCGCAAGTCAAGCGACCTCGCGTCCGGACTCTAGTCAACGAAGGAGAGAACGAGGCGGCCATCGAACAAGGACTCAAACGGTGTATGGAGCGGGACAGAAAGTGGAAATGGGAGTCCGGGACACCGTCTTTCAACGTTATTTCCCGCTTCATAGCAGTTCTTGACGGGTTTCTCGCGGCAGAATTCACTGATACCGCGCCGATGACAATACTCGACATTCCCTGGCCTACGATGGTCCATCCGTCGCGTTTTCGGATCGAGGATGTCACCAGGGAGAGTACAGAGCAATTCATTCACTGGTTCCTCGGATTGAATGTCACGCACAGGAATCTCCTGCCCAGAATATTGGAGGCATTTGGGGATGAGACGTGGCTCGAAAGGGTTTTTTTGGATACTGTACACGACGGCCATCAACGGGATATGTTGGATCAGGCACAAAAAGTTGTCGGGACCGTTGTGTATGACTTTATCGTTAGCTAGTCGTGTCCAGATTGTCTAGCTTTATATCGAAATAGTCTCAGGCCAGCGTTCAGGCTTCCTTTAAAGATTCACATCGACGACGCGACATCGACATCAAACACATTCATGTTCATAGGATGGTATTTGGACTTCTCCACATACCATCTTGGCTTTAGCGGTCACTGTCCGTCATGCATTTGCAATAGTAAAAGACACGGCGAAGCTTAGCTAATTATTACTCAAGCAGAAGTTGCCTGCCACGGGTTCCTGATGAAGCCGGTTGCCGGTGCGCCGGTTCAAGTTGGGGTGAGGCCGCTCTGGCCATTGTGGCGCAATCAACGGGTCAGCCACGGGCTACTGACAAGGGATGCTTTATACAACCTTCGTAGTAGTGTATTACTTTCACACAGTATTTTAATACCTCAGAATGTCGTGTTTGTTAGCTTTAGAGGCCAATGGGTTTGGATTCAAGTCTAATGGAAAACTCCAAAGGTAAGAAATGCTCTTCAAGGTTCTTGCTGCAACGCAGACACAAGTCTGGGCAACAATTGCCAGCTCAAGTCACAATGAGGCCATATCACGAACGGGTACATCACGGGCCCCACTGGCAGCAAAGGATGCCTCAATCATGATTCTGCAAGACTGTGCAAGTGATGCGCAGGTACTAACAGGTAGCATATAAGAATGGTTGAAAATAGACATGACCACGAATAAGGAGTAAAGGAGAATATTCATGAATATATTCCTAATCTTATTCATGAATATGAATATGATGAATATATTATATTCGTGAATAAGAATAAGTTGACAAATATAGAATATGAACCTTCAAGTTCACATAATCCTCAACTCATTCATGAGTGTCTGACAATATTGAATTCTCAGTACTGAAGACAAGTTTATGATAAATTTAGATGCTGTTTGAATGATTTATAGTTCATTCAATAACTTTAACTGTGATTTTGAGTGACATTGAGATGATTATACTTGTATATTCGTGAATATTCATGAATAAAAGCGAAATATTCGCAGTGAAGATTAAGTTGATGAATAAGATTAAGAGTATATTCATGAATAACAATTATGACCCTTGGAGGGGGGATTATTCGTGTGCATGAATAAGAATATACCCGAATATATATTCGTGGACATCTCTAGTTGAAAACAATTTTCAAGGGCGCGTAGCGCCCACGGGGTTTGGGGCTGGCCCCAACAAGCTGGAGACCCAAGTTGCAGTCACGGAAGAGAAGGCGAGGAACGAGCCTTCCGACCGCAACATAGACGCGGGTTGTAAGCTTGTCTATACACTAAAACACAAAGGACTTTACTCGGGGTTAAAAAGATATTAGTCAGCTCGGAAAGCGGTCCGATTGTCCTGCACTGCCACATCGGGGTCTGGGGCAGAGCCCCAGCAAGCTGGAGTTGGAGGCCGCTGGCGAGCATCCTGCCGAAGGCCGGCAAATCTCTGTTCTGAAAAGTGAGCTTGCCATTACTAAAGCACTACTTTTGAGTTCTTTTCCTGTCGCTCATACGCCATCTTCAGCTCATGTTATTAACGTGTTAATAACAGTGTGAATATTCACATGTGAGGAAAAACCTCATTCTTCACAGAGCCTTCGAGATAACGCCAAGAGCGATGTGAAAAAGTGAAAAAAGGGACGCGTTTGCCGAGCAATCGGCAATGTGCCGGCCCTTTCAGTTTTCCGGCATCCCATGCCCACGTGCATCAATACCTTTGATCTCGAACATCCGCCAGTGGCGCAAATCTACTCTAGACCTTGACCACGCCAGAAGCCACTCCACCGGCGATCTTCTTTACGCACATTGAAACCGTCTTGATTGACACGCAAGACTTCGTCAAAAACTGATCATGTAGGCATAGTCTACAAATGCCCACGGTCCACACTAATGGTCATTCTAGGTTTAGCGAGGCGTCTTCCGAGCGCAATGCTCAGGTCAATCCAGATACTGGCTCCACGTCTTCAAAGGATTTACCGAAGACCACAGCAACAGCGTCTTCGTTCAGTGCGTTCGACGCTACGGCATCCTCCAACACAAGCGCGTCCGAGTCCACTACCGGAGCGTCAGCCTTTGGTGCTCAGGGTAACCTTGGAGACTCTGCAAAGAGCATCTTCTCCACGCCACTCTCACAGAAGTCCGCATCTGGCAGTTTTGGATCTTCTACTGCGTCTCCCGCAGCATTTGCTAGCAGCACTGGACCTATCAAAGGATCCACATTCCAGTTTGCCTCCACGACATCGGGCCCATCGGGTCAAGAAACATCCTCTGCATCCAGAGAGTCGCCGTTTGCTACTACCCATGACTCTGGCTCTTCCTCATCGACGACTTTCGGATCGTCGTCGTCCGGGCCGTTTGGCCCAACCATTTCGACGTTTGGAAGCTCCGTCGCCTCATCTCCATTGAGTACTTCCAAGCCCGCCCCCACGACATTCTTCTTTTCCGGAAAACCATCTGTATTCCCTCCCTTCGGCACATCTGGTCTCGGAAAGACTCCATCCTCCAGCAAGTCTTCCTCCCCGCCGTCCTTTTCTTCTGTTCCGAACTCTGCTACTTCAGGAGCATCCTCTCAGGCTTCGCCCGCCCCTCCTACTGCCAAAGACCAATTCCCTCTCACATCTTCAACTCCTCAGCCTTCGTCGAAGGATGCAACGCTTGCCTCCGAGACCGAGTCATCTCCGAGCTCTGCGCATGCGTGGGACAGCAGCAACTGGACGGCCGCTATCACCGGCCTACAATCCGCTGTCGCCACTTTCCAGGGTCTCCCGGATCCGCGAATCCTCATCAAAGGAAACGCACAGCTCCAGAAAGAGCTGGAGCAGTCGCGCGCCGAAGTACAGAGATTGACCAAGGCTCTTGGTACTTTGAGGGCAGAGGTTTCGCAGGTCAAAGCAAACTTTCGAGCCGCAGAGACTGAGAACGAGAAACTGCGTATTTCCTTGACTACCTCACAGGCTGAACTCGGCAATCGCGAAGGCTCTGATATGGTCCTACAGATGATGTTTGACACTTATAAGGCCGCCGTGAAGACAGAGAGAGGCGAGTTTTCTCTGCTCAAGGTTCGGCTTGCGGACGCCATCCTCATGAGGGACGTCGCTCAACGACAGGCCGATGTAGCTCTGCGAGAGGGAGATACCTTGCGAGCTCAGGCCATCGCCAACGAGCGGGAGTTTGAGGTGGCTAAAGCAAGAGCGGGGTTATTGGAATCGATCCTCGATGGTCCGGCTCTTGTGAAGTATGAAGAACGCGTTCAGGAAGTGTCGAATGAACGTGCTGCCAAAATCAAGGCGTTGGAGGAGAAATTAGCCGTTTTGAGGCAGGAGGAGGAGAGGGACACAAGGCTCCGCAAGGTCGAGGAGGATGCGCGGCGCGAGAAAGAGGCGAAGTTGGCAGCCAAGGAAAAGGAGGAGAAACGCTGCGAGGAGCGCGACAAACGATGGCCGGTATCCAACTCGACGTGGCCGAAGACTTCGGAGCGTTTCACCTTTATTCTCGACGAGTTCTCCACGACGAAGTTCTCCGCCAAGCAGCCTATCACGCTGCACAGCGTCCCCTGGCCATTAACGACCCGTTTGTCAACACTTTCCACGGAGAAGATTACTTCGAAGGAGGTGGAGAGTTTTTTCTGGCGGCTCCAAAGGACATCAACGCCTGAAGAATACAAGACTACGCTTACGAAGACGATGACACGCTTTATGCGCGCCTGAGCCTAGAAACCGAGAATTTTGCGATTTCTAGATAAGACTCGAAGCCGAAATGCACGATACATCTAACGAGAGACCATAAGATTGCCAGTGATAATACGGAGACCTCATTAGGGCAAGAATGAGCCTCCAGGAGAAATTCATCTTCGAATATCACCATCCAAAGTGCCCACTTGATTTATCAAGTCAACATCACGTACACATTCTTAAAGAGGACTCGTCTAAGAAACGAACTCGAGTTCCAAGTAATTCGGACTCGACTTTGTCAGTGTTGTTCATAGACGATTAGAGTTCGATTAGCTCACTTCCTGCTGATGAGTAGAATGGGGTTAAGCTACAGAATGGTCTAGGTCAGCATAAATGGGGATGAAAGCCCAGTAATGTTATCACAAGATACAACTATCCCCTTGGAATTCTAAGTCTAGAACCCACGATAGCACAAAATCGAGTAACAGCCGAGCTATTCGAAGAAGCCAATAAAGATAAAGATGATCAAGTGTTCTTCATGAATAATCCGCAGTATGCCAAGAGTGTTAAGAATCAAGAAGCCAAGCTTCTTCAGATCTCAGGTGATTAAATCTGACCTGAAATCAGTAGAGATTGGAACAAGCAGACAGATTGCGAACAACAAGTCAACGATCTACCATGGATCTTAGAGTGGATTCTTAAGCGAAATGAAGCTCTAGACTCAATCAGATAATCGAGACTGAATTGGTGACGCAATCTGAAGAATCCGAGTCGCAAAGAAGCATTCAGAACAATTAAGAGCCAAGAGAAGATGAACCCCATGTGATAGATTCGACCGATAGCACGCAAGGATGTTGCAATCCGAGCTTGAAATTAGTCAACGTGGATCAACTCTAGAGGGTTCGTCATGAATAAACTGGCATAATAAGGAAATGGAAGCGCCTAGACTGGTGTCTACAGCGCGGAAATTAACTCCAAGTGGCTATTAGTTAGTAAGTTAAGATTAGTGTACAGTAGGGACCAGTTTGTATAAAAGAAGCGTCGATACAGTATAGTAGTTTAGTTTAGTGACCCGCAGCCACGAGCCCACAAAGCTCTACTGTAGTAATCTATCTCTGTACAAAATCGAATTCGATTTGCACGCACCCAAAGAAACTCGAATTCGAGTCAAACCTAAGAACCAAAGAACAAACCTAACGCACTAAGAGCAAGGGTTTAGAACAAAAGTGAACTTAATCGAAGAGCAAAGTTCCTTGAATTCAACGTACTAGAGGCGGTGTTTCTGAGCATAGTATCTCCCTAGAGACACTACAGAGACTTTGCAGTCTGAGCCAGCCTTTCCCTAGAGAGGACCGTTCAGTCGCGAAAAGCGTTAACCAGCATAACCTCTTGCGAGTTCAAGTGCAATTCGAGCACGATTTGGTCTAAAACCCACGCAAAACACTCAAACTCAAAGAATAAGCTCCTACCGAGGTTATAAGAAACATACCAAGTGTGGCAGTAGACTATCGTGTTCTTGATACAACCCCTCCAGCGCGAGGATTGTGAAAGTCGCATAGTTTAAGTTCAGTCAGAGGCTTGTGTATTGTTCCCTGAAAACCAGACGATTTGTCAATCGGTCAAAATCCCTACCACCCCCTTCAAACTCGCACTTTGTGCACACCTACGTTTCTGTTACGCAAGAACCTTGTTTTTCAAGTGTAGTGTTGTAGTAAATCAAGCTCGATTTTCTATTGCAAAACCCAATATTCCAAAACCGCAGAAACTTTACTCTCATTCGGAGTATTAAGAGTTGTGTTGTTTGTTAGGTGTGATTCTACGCCTCTAAAATAACGTGCACATCAACTTTTTGGAGCCCACCGCGAGGGGGGTCCTATATTTTGATCAACTAAATCGGTGGTCTTTATATCCAAAAACGTCTAAGAAAGGCAGACAGTCTGCTAAATACACCCGAAGTCAACTAGACGCAAACCCGGAAACACCACCGGTTGCTAGTGGATCTCGAATTGCTCCTGAAGAATCTGAACTACAAAGTGTCCAAGTAGGAACTAGAAGTTTAAGAAAGAACAGACCACGGGTAGGAGCCCTATTCAACGATCAACCAGAAAAAGTACGGGAAAAAGTTCGCAGGTTAGCTGAACATCCCCCGCCAATTCGAAGAAGATTAGCTCCTAGAAAGAGTTATTCTGATCTTGAACAATCCGAACTCGAATTTCTACTTTTAAGCCGAGCCTTAGAAAACTACCAAGATCTTTTAAACATTCCTACGTTTATACCTCCAAGAATGACTACTGTTAGAGCGCTAGTCATCGATGAATTTCCTTCTCTGAAGTGGAGAGAAGACATAAAAGACAAAAAGATACCCAAGTATGGCACCAGCAATGCGCCAAACTTCAATGGAAAATCGGAAAACATAGCCGATTTTCTAAGGGTGATTGAACAAATCATTGGCGAGTCTGGTATTACGGATGAAGGCACGATGATTGAAATCGCGTGTAACTTTGTGCCAGAAACCATTCGAGACCAATGGTTAAATATGCCTACTTTCATTAGAGGAGAGTGGAAAGAATTCAAGTCGGCTTTGTTGTCTAGCTATAACAGAGGCAAAGATGACACCAAGTATTCTCTAGACGATCTAGAGGATGCTATTGTCAAATTCGAAAAACGGCCTGTTGACCACAAAGACAGGTGGAATGTTTTTCAAAGAGAAGTACTGCACATATTGCGGTACTTAGTTAAGAAGGGTGAAATCACGGACAAGAAAGCCGTGGAAAGAATCCAAGACTGTGTAACAAATGCAGTTTGGGCCAGTACTACTGGTCATTTAAGAACCAACAAACCGGCAGCAACAACGGTGTTGGATTGGTACAACAACATCACCAATGTTGTAGGCGCTATTACCAGCGTGTTGGAAGAAACGGCAGTCTATAGGACCAAAGGGTCCCACAAGACAGAAACCGGTACTTCAAGAGTCAAGACTGAAGATTTGACGGATACCAATAGTGCACTCAATGCACTAAGGGATATCCTGATACAATCAGAAAAAGCTAGAGAAAAAGATCGAGTAGAGATGGCGCGCGAGAAGGAAGAAAATCAAAAGAATCATCAACGATTCCTTGATACAATCAACGCTTCCTTGTTGAATGCGAGAACAATGAATTACCAAGATACCAATTCGATCTCGAATTTTGTTCAATCGGCACCTATCACTGTTCAACCGCCTATGGGTACGAACAGATCCAACCAGATACCCTATACGGGAGGGAACACTGCAAATCCGACTCGAATTTTGCAGAACCCTAACCGTCTGGTACCAGCTGGTCAAACTACGTCGTATTCACAACCCGGACGCTGCTTTTTCTGTGAAGAACCTGGTCATATGCGTGATCAGTGTAAGAAAAGATTTGACTTGCAAACGGAAGGTTGGCTAGTGATTACGGAAGCCAACTGGGACTTTTTCAACAATGGCCTTCCGATTTTAAGAAAGGAAAGGGCTGGTGGAAAGTCACCTTTGCAACAGGTTCTTAAGTACAAAGAAGATAGTCTTCGAGAAGTTAAAGCGCAAACCACTATTGGGCAAACGGATGACTTCGCACCAGAAGACATGCGTTTGGATACCTCGTATGCAAATACTATGGTACCTCACAATCAAGGGGGTTTCAACTGAGCTTGATGAAGGAAGAAGATACAGTATCTTTACCGGAAAGCTCATACGCTGTTAATACTCGAAGTCAGAATAAGAATCAGAACGGTTTACAATTCGAAACCGAAATGCCTAAGACTACAGTACCGACTAAGACGGTATGGCCAAGACAGAGGGTCACGGTAGAAATACCAAAGCGACCTACTACAACAGTTCAACCTAAGCAAGTTAGCTTTGAAGATAAAGGTGAAGAAGACAGTTCATCTGACGAAGAGTCAGAAGGTGGGGAAGTTGAAAAGCAAGTAAAAGACGCTGCTAATCAACCAGAACCAAAAATCGAACTCGATTTACCTAAATCTTCCACGGTAGATTCAACTCTACCTAAAATAGAAAAGTTCAAGTCGTACAAAAGAAAATCGGAAATCGATTTGCTTCTTGAAGAAAATCCTCAATGGAAAGAAGCTTGGAAGGAACTTTTACCAGAGAAGTTACTTGCAACTAACATTGAGTGGCGAAAGAACCTAGAGAAATTGTTAAAGACAAGGAATGTTAAGACTACCTCTAAGCATGTCTATTCGATTTCACAAATCGAGTCTGAAGAGGTCCCTAAAGGGTCAATAGTCGTACAAGATCCTATAGAACAATTTTTCAACACGACGCAATTTCAAGGACCATACCATGTCTCTAAGTTGTACATGGCACCAGAAAGTGTAGACCTCAGAACCCTATGGTTAAGAATCAACCATGGAAATCGAAAAGAGTGTCTCCTAGACGGGGGATCACAGATTGCCTCGATGTCTCTCAAGACAGCATTTGAGCTCGGTTTAGCGTACGACCCAAGTTTTAAGATCACTATGGAAAGTGCAGATAAAGGAAGAACGGTAACATTAGGCTTAGCGCGAAATGTACCGGTAAACTGTGAAGGAATCGTGTATTACCTTCAGTTTCACATTCTACAAGATCCTGCCTATGACATTCTACTGGGTAGACCGTTTGAGACTGTGTCTCAAGCAAGCCTACAAACGTCGGCGGCCGGTCTAACCACAGTAACTGTTGTAGACCCAGGGAATGGCCAAAGAATGACTTTACCCACTTATGCAAGGGGTCAGATACCAAGTCATCAAACTAAGGCTGAACCCGTGGGTTTTCACCCAAACTCGAGGACTTGAACGAATATCAAGGAGAGTTGGCATTGGTGATTGAGAAGGGTCTGAATGGTGAAATCAAGATTAAGCAAACGTATGTTCCAAATGGTGGGCAGGACACGTTTGACCCAGAAGCAATAACTAGTCTGTACCTTCGAAAATCCTCGGATAGAGTGAATCAACTAGTAAAACCAATTCGAAATCAGTATCGATTTATGAAACAAGGAGTGGAACCGTTCATGGTAACACCACCTAGTAAATCGAATTCGATTTTCCCTACTAAAGAAGTATTTGGTTTTAAGAAGTTGTTCGATATTCGAAAAGAGAAATTCGACTTGGATTTGCCAGAAATCAAAGCCATGTCTACCATGGACATGTTTTATGGCGTACCTAATGGACTAGAAGAAGTGTTCAGTAATTTCAAGGTATCAATGCCTATAGATTATGTTGGACAAGCAAGAAAGGAATTCCTTTCGAATATCAAGGAAGAAAGAAGTAGTCGGGGAGTATTTGCTACGAAGAAATATAAACCCGTACACTTGAAGACCAAGGCTCACTTAGGAACCTTACCAGAAGAATTTCGGATTCAACGACATATTGTAGGAGATCCCTTAAAAGATATGCCTCAGTTATCGGAAAATCCGCCCGAATTTGTACCAACTGGACGCTATACAGCGGAACGTAGGGAACAGATTCAAGATGACCATACTGGAGATTTCCTATGGCCGGAAGAACGGAAACTGTTGGACCATTTTATGTGTCTACAGAATGAAGGATTTGCTTGGGATGAAACAGAAAAGGGGAAATTCAGAGAGGATTTCTTCCCGCCTGTTGATATGCCAGTAATACCTCATACTCCTTGGGTGTTAAAGAACATACCTATACCGCCAGGAATCTATGAAGAAGTATGCAAGATCATAAAACACAAAATCGATTCGGGAGTATACGAGCCTTCGAACTCGTCGTATAGAAGTCGATGGTTTTGTGTTGTCAAGAAAGATGGAAAGAAACTGAGATTAGTCCATAGTCTGGAACCGTTGAACGCGGTTACCATTGCTCACTCAGGTCTACCTCCAGCCACTGAAGAATTAGCAGAGGCTTTTGCGGGTTTGTCTTGCGGAGGGACATTAGATTTGTATGTAGGATACGATGAAAGAATGTTGGCCACTAGCAGTCGCGATATGACTACATTTTCTACACCGTATGGAGCATTAAGACTAAGAACCTTGCCTATGGGATGGACCAATTCGGTTCCGATTTTCCATGACGATGTAACTTACATCTTAAGAGACGAGATACCAGCTTTTACACGACCTTATATTGACGATGTGCCAGTAAAAGGACCAAGTAGCAGGTATCAACAAGCAGATGGTACTTACGAAACCCTCAAATCGAACCCGAAAATCCGCCGGTTCATTTGGGAACACTTTTGTAACATGAATCGTATTGTCCAGCGTATGAAATATGCTGGAGGTACTTTTTCAGGTTTGAAAGCGGTTATCTGTGCTGAAGAAATCACTGTAGTTGGACATGTATGTACATACTATGGAAGAAAACCAGCGGAAGAAAGAGTAAAGGTCATTTCAGACTGGCCCGCTTGTCAATCGCTTACTGAAGTACGATCGTTCTTAGGAACGGCTGGAATCTTTAGGGCGTTTGTTAAGGATTACTCTAAGAAAGCTCGACCGTTGACTTATTTGACTAAGAAGATCATACCCTTTAAGTGGGGAGATGAAGAACAAGCAAGTATGGACGAGTTAAAAAGAGCAATAGAGACTTGCCCCATGTTAAAACCTTTAAGATATGACTGGGATACTCCAATCATTCTATCTGTGGATACTTCATATCAAGCAGTAGGGTTTTATCTGTCGCAATTCGATCCCGAAGAACCTAAGAAGCAGTACTTTGCGAAATTCATGTCGATTACCTTGAATGAGCGAGAAGCTAGATATTCGCAAGCGAAAAGAGAATTGTTTGGCTTGTATCGGGCTTTGATGCACTGCAAATATTACTTGCTAGGATGTCGAAAGCTGAAAATCGAAGTGGATGCCAAATACATTAAAGGAATGTTGTCGAACGTTGACTCATTGGCGAATGCTAATTTACAACGTTGGGCAGAAGAAATTTTGATGTATCACTTTACCTTAGTACATGTGCCAGGTAAAGTACATGGTCCAGACGGTTTAAGCAGAAGACCCAGTTCAGAACTAGATATACAAGTTCCTAGACCAGATATTGATGAAGAAGAAGATGTTCTTCATATGTTTGAGTACGAAGAACCTGAAGACATAGAACTGAAAGATAAACCGGAACCGTTCGATTCATTCAAAGATTTGATTGATAATCGAAAAGGTTTTGCTCAGACAATTGTAAATTCGAGCTCGGTTTTCTGGCCTGGCAAGTATAAAGAACAAAGAGACTTAGCTCTTAGCGGAGCAGTTTCGATTGAAGAACTAGAAGGATGGCTAGCAATGGATGAATTCCCAGCGTTACCTCGCAGTAAACGAGAAACTAACTGGGAGCTTCTTTTGCCTTATATGCAAGATTATATACTTGATCCTGAGAAGGAATTTGTGTCGCTAACGGAATCAGAAGTAACCCAATTACAAGAGTGGAGCAAAGATTTCTTTATCCGACATGAAAAGCTATATAAGAAAGATAAGGATGGAGCACATAAGAGAGTAATACAAAAATCGAGTCGATTTGCTATTGTAAAACGACTGCATGACTCGAATGGACATAAAGGCCAATACTCAGTGTTTCAGCTAGTCAAGAAGAGATTTTGGTGGCCTGGATTGGACACTGATATCAAATGGTATACGAAGACTTGCATACTATGCCAGAAGAGACAAAAGACCCTTATAAGGACCGAACCTGTGATTACTTCAACACCTGGTATATTCGAGCGAGCCTATATTGACACGTTTCGAATGCCAAAATCGGGTTCGAATTCCTCAAAGGTTGATAAATATAAAGACTATAACGCAGTAACCGTTGCAAGGTGTGGACTCACTGGATGGCCAGAAGCTCGAGCGTTGAAGGTAGAAAACTCAGAAACGCTAGGTGAATGGATATTCGAAGACATACTATGCAGATGGGGATGTCTTAAGGAAATCGTAACCGATAATGGTCCAGCGATCCTAAAGGCTATACGTTATATTGAAGACAAGTATGGTATAAAGGGTATTGCAATTACGCCGTACAACAAGACGGCTAACGGAAAAGTAGAAAGAGGACATTGGGATATCAGACAGTCGCTATTCAAAGTTTGCAAAGGCAATCCTGAACAATGGCCGCAATTCCTCCATGAAATTCTTTGGGCTGAAAGAATCACAGTCAAAAGATCCATAGGAACTTCCCCCTTTTACGCTGTAACAGGTTGCGATCCCATTCTACCCTTAGATTTGGAAGAAGTAACTTGGTTAGTGGATACACCAGATAAAATCGTATCGACATCCGATTTACTAGCTTATCGAGCAAAACAGCTCATCAAGCACAAGGAAGATGTAAAAGAAATGAAGAAGCGAGTTACCCTCAACAAGAAGAAAGCAGCTTCGAAATTCATGGATGATTTTGTCAATAGCATTCCTCGTTATCAATTCGATACTGGAGATTTGGTATTGGTAAGAAACACTAGAATTGAGAAGGAAATGAACGCAAAGTTCAAAGAAAGGTTCATGGGACCATATGCTGTAGTGGCAAGAACTACTGCAAATAATTACATCTTGTGCGAACTAGATGGCACTGTATTGAAAGACAAAATCGCTCAATTTAGGGTCATACCGTTCTACTCAAGAAAAGAACCTATTTTCTTGGGGCATAAATTCTTTGAAGCACTTAAGAGAATCAAGGAAGGCGCTAAGAAAATAGTAGAGGACTTGTCAAAGATGGGTAGAAAAGATTAAGAAAGCAATTCGAATTCAATATTGCTAAGAAGTCAAGAGTAGTGTAATCGGTCAGTGCTTGAGAAATTCGAGCTCGAATATGAAAATCAATTCGAGATCGAATAACTCTACAAACAGTGGTACCGTATGCTACTAAGATAAAAAGACGACTTTAAGTCGGGGGCCCAATGGTCATATTGGGAATCGAACCCAAGTCCCCCCTAGAATTCTAAGAGAATAGGGGGATGCGACCATTACACCATATGACCTTAAAGTACAAGAAGGATTGGTGAATCCCCTGAGCCAAAATTCCATCGAAAAAGAAAAAGATCAGATGCCGAAGCCGCAAACTAAAGTGGCGTCACTTGGATTTGAACCAAGATCCCTCCTGGCAACACTGAAGCCCGGAATAATCGAGGAGGATGTTACCATTACACCATGATGCCTTAAGAATTTATGAAATGTCCGAGACCACAATGCTCCAGATATTACATGAAATCATAAGGTCCTGAGGATATTCGAACTCGAATAGGTGGTGCTGAATTTCGATTAAAAAGGCGAAGACACAGTCAACTTATAGGGACATAAGTGGATTCGAACCAACTGAAATCTATCACAATAGATAGATGTGTTACCACTACACAATATGGCCGGTGGAAGATCATAAAACCACAGAGTCCCATGGAATTGTGAAGAAAAACAAAAAGTGGTATATGGACGTTTGTGGGTCCCAGATAAGAAAGAAAATCAACATAGATTAAAATTCATGTTGAATTCGAGAGGTAATCAGACGACCAAATCGAAGTTGATTTGGTGAAAGTTGATTAAAGAGTAAGACTAGATGGTGCGGACACCATCAAAAGAAAATAGAGGGGATATATATGGTGTATTAAACAGGAAAATTACAATAAATTTTTCGGATCTACTAGATCTGATGCGCCAAAAACCCCAAAATGAATAAATCTGGACCTCAGATCGGCTTAGGAACCGATACTGGTACCAGAGTAAGTAAGAAGCGCGAAGACAAACGTGCGTGGCGGACCTGATTACCAAATTGGGAAAGATTCAGGAACGTTGGCGCAGGGCGCACAGCAAAGATCAGCGTTTTCCAGAGTAAAAGAAAAATCGGAGTCGAAAATCGACTCATAAGAAGTTGTGCTCGTCGGGTGCTCGGATTTATCGTTCAGAGGGGTATATAGGAAAGGACACCGAACTCGATTTGCTTCCTTTCCGTCCCCATATTTACGATTACCCGGGCTAGCTTGCACCACTTCGAACTCGAGTTTCATCAATGCCTCAACCTATTGCATCCACGTCGACCTATGATTCGCAGCGAACTATCCCTACACAGTCAAGTGGGCAAGGTAGAGCTGAAAGAATAAAGGATCTGGGCAAACGAATGGGAAGATTGAGCGTTGAAGAAGTAAGTCAAATCGAGAAGATACGAATAAGACTTGACTCGATTTTAGTCGCAACCAGCTGGTCAGCACAAAGAGTCGAGAAAAGGAAAAGAAAAGGCTCGAGTAAGAAATTCGAGCATGACTTTTCATTAGGCTAATCACTGTGACAATAGACAGTTGACGCAGCGATGGAACCAGAGACAAGGGACAGTTCGCATGAAAACGAGGTAGGTAGAAAATCGAAGTTCGATTTTCTACTTAGTTAACATTTCGAACTAAGACCCCGCTTATGGCTCTAATGCCAATCGAAAAGTTCTGGACCAACCCAAAGAACAATGGAGAGCTTCATGCCTATGCGTTCTCGAGCCAAGTCGACTATCGGTGGAAACTCAACCTAAGTCTACTAGAACGACAGGAATTCATACGAGGCAACATGGACAAGATCAAGGAAATCCTTATTCGAAAAGGTATCGATAACCGCGATCTACATGTGGCTAAGTCTTGGTGTTACCTGGTAACGGCAGTGATAGTCGACCCAGTGTTCCAGAAAGCAGACCCGAATAGCCGTTGGTGGCGCCTAGCCGGTCTAGATTCGTTGATGGCCAAAGCTGTCAATGGTGCCTTGGAGAAAGGGAAGGGTTCCAATCGACCTATCCCCGCCGTCGAAACACCGCCAACAAAGTTCCTGTACTTCGGCAATACAAATCTTCCCAGCAAGTACCGCATTCGACCTTCACATGACGTGTGTGGGGACATTGTGCTTGGAAAGCGGCGGATTTACGAAGTAGCCATGGAGCACTTCAACCAGCAGATCCCCCCGCATAACCACTTCGACGTATTCTTTTGGACATCGCTACAGCAGGCGGTAACATTCGAGAAAATCGAAATCGAAAATTCGTTTTACTACGTGCTGGACAAGGCGATATCCGAAGGTCTGAAGAAGATGTTCAACAGAGAACCGACAACCTCGGGACTTAGAGAGTTCTTCGACTTCGACGCAAGACAGGATCTTAACATAGAACCTTTCACACGTCGACCCGAAGACCAGGATTGGCACCTGGTAATTGAATCAATCTCGTACCGGAGAGAAATGTATAAAGTCCCGAAGATGCGAAAAAGAGAAGAACCTGCGCCCGTGCCCAAAACCTTGCAAAAGGACCAGGCGAAGGCAATGGTAGAAGCTCCAACAAGGGAGATGAAAGAGGTAAGAAAATCGAATTCGAAGTTCTATTCGAGCTAGATTTAATTGGTCGATTTAGAAGACCACAAAGAAAGCCAACGCTAGAAAGAGCGAGTTGGAAAAGACCAAGAAGAGAGTAAGTAGAAATTCGATTTCGAATTTCTATAAACTAACTTACACTCGAAGAAATATAACGAACTGTCGTTCATTACTGAACCCAGAACGTTAGAAGAAGAGGAAGAAGACCGTGGGCCGCCACCACCAAAGAAGGTCAAGCGACAGTACAAGAGCAAATCGAGCTCGAAAACTGTTCCGCCCGCGCGTCCTCCAACCCCTCCACCAGTAGCCTCATCATCCAGAGTCCAACTCCCTGCGAAGCTCGACTTGGGACCAGTATTGGGTATGGAGACTGACGACGACTCTCATCGAACTCAGGATCCACCTAAGCAGAAGAGTCCAAAGAAGTCGAAGGTGAACGAACCCAAGGCCACGAAAATCGACAGTACTGGGGCAGTGTACACTAACAAGGAGGTTCAAGAACGAATTGACACCCTCAATTCGTGCTCGAATTGCTTGAAGGGTCACAGGGAATGTACTTGGGTTGCGGTTAACGAGCAACTTTGGGAACCCCAGGCGGCCAAAGTCAAGATTCGAATTTCTTGCGACACTTGCCATGACCGTCGAGTAATGTGCCAACCACCCGATGTCGATGGTGGTTTCTTCTATCACCAAGCCAAGAAGATACCCGCCTTCGAAAAGATGAAGGATACGTTGGAAAGCAAGGGTACCGAGCTGAGGGATGCTGAAAGACGCATCAAGGATTTGGAAGAAGAGCTGCAGAAGGAGAAAGAGGCCAAGAAGAAGTTAGAAAAGAAGTTGGCTAAGGATAAGAAGAAGAGAGCAAGAGAGTAAATCGAATTCGATTTGACATTACCAGTCGGATTACTTTAACTTACTATTGGGACTTGAACTTTTTCTTACCCCTAGTTGAAATTCATATACGATTTTCTTGAACTAGACAGACTTAGGGTGCAGTAAGCCTCGAATAAGCCAAAAACAAAACGTTCTCGGTTTGCTTAGCACTATAAGAAAGAAGGGTTCGAATAGCTATGAAAAGATAGAAAATCGAAGAAATTTCGAAAAACGAGTACAAACGAAGTCAAAAATCAAGAAATACTGTAACGCTTTATTGTGTGGTCGGTTTGACTTGAGCTTAGTTGGAAAGTTGTTCGAAATCAAAAATAAGCCCCTCAGTTTTTTCGCACGAAGCCTGGGGAGCGCCGTACGCAGAGATATTAAAGAAGTGACCTTAAAAGGCCCATAGAAGGTTTCCTGCCAAGATACGGACTGTTTCGAAGCTCACAACACTCCTTCGGAGTGTTGGGAGCTTCAAATGAAACAGTCCGTATCGGAGTGTTGGGAGCTTCAAATGAAACAGTCCGTATCCTCCTATAATGATCTAGGAAGTGAGACGGAGCCAATCGGTCAATTTGGGGCCAAACGGAGTATTTTGCCTTTTCTGGCGCGGAAAATGATCCAATCGACGATCGGACTTCAGATTTGGAATCCTGGCATCGATATCTACCAGAATCACTTTTCAAAGTGAAAAACGGTCTATTCCTTACTGTCGGCCTAATGGGGTAAGGAAAGTTTAAAATCGATGGGGGCCAATTCGAGTTTGATTTGACCTGGGTACATTTGGACAAGTAAGAAACATAATTGTCATAGTAAAGAAAAGCTTCAGAGCCTAGTAAAGCACTATGAAACTGGCAAAATACGCTGTAAGATTAGAGAACTGAAGAAAATCATACTCGATTTTCTTAGCTATCACCAGAGAAAGTTACCAAGAAAAAGAAGAGATATTCAAGCTCGAATATCAAGATAATCAGCCTAGAAATAAAGGGCAAAATCAAGTGCTTAAGAAGGGTCAGGAAGCGCTGGAGATGAGATCTATGACCTAAATAGGCAAGAATCTAGATCGTTCGAAGGCGCTGATCCATAAACGTGTGCAACTGCGCATGTCGGACTTAGAAATTCGAGTCAGAAGAAGTTGTCACCGTCGGGTACTCGGAAAGCGATAATCGGTGTCGTATAAAAGCTGGGTCTTCGAGTCTGAAAAACTCTTTTCCCCCCCCCCACGACGCTTACCACTCGCACTACGACCCTCGATTTCGATTTCCACCTTTTCGACCTCGAATTTCTTCCCACCACCATGCCCATGAAAGACATCGTAGCCGCTATGGACCAGACTCAAAACAAGGGACAGCTTAGGGTTGGCGGAGTCAACATCACGAAGGGCCATAACTTCTTGTTCTTGGGCCGGAAACATGTGGACCCCCTCATTTATGTCCCCGTCTTCTCCACACAAGCCACTGCAGCTCAGTTGTGGTACTTCCCGGATTCGTTGCGCAAGCTAGCGCCCAAACACCATTTCTACGAATTCGCGGCTCGATATGCTAGCACCATCAATCCGCTCGACTTCCAACTGGAATTCGAGATCGAAAAGGTCGATGCCCTGCTTTTCGAAGCCTACGTGCTATGGTTCGTTTGGACGCTTGCACAAGGAGAACCGGAGCGGGAAGATGAAATCGACATTGAGTGGATGGTTCAAGAATACGAGGTTTTGCTGAGCTCGGTAAAGATTCAAGTATAGACAAGATTCGGACTGAAGCTAATAAAACCTTCTAGCCGCAACTTGTCTTGAAACAGATGCGAGAAATCGCAGAAGAAAAAGAGTGGCCTCTGGAACGGCCTACAGTGTTCAATGAAGAGGTAAGTAAAGAAATTCGAACGCGAATTCCTTACTTAACAAAGATAAGATTTTCTTTGACGATGAAGAAGACGAGTCCGCCTCAGAAACGGACAGTGAAGATCAAGAATCGGAGTTGACAACCAGAAACTCGACCCCGAAATCCTCCACACCCCTTTCCACGCCCAAGCCTAGACCTCGACCCACTCCGTTGAAGTCTGCCGAAGCGAAGGCAAGGATGGAGAAAGAAAAAGGGAAGCCAGCTAGAGCTGAGACACCGGTAAGAAAATCGACTTTGAATATCTTCAATTTGAATGAGATTTTCTTATGCCCTGTCCAGCGCACCCCCATAGCTTCTACTTCCAAGCAAGCGTTGGAACCCGAACCAGGAAATTCGCCTTCGAATTCCCTGCCAACGCCCAAGGCCCTTTCTCATTCCCCTCAGCCAGCGCCTAAACGAATTCGAAAGCGAAAACGTGCCGCGACCCCAGTGGAGGAGGAAGAGGAAGCGCCAGAGCCCAAGAAACCGAAGACCAATTCGAAGCCGAAATCCTCCACTAGCCGCCCGTCCAAAGCGGACAAGCACGGCAAAGTGTTGGACAACAAGGCGATGCAGAAGAAGATCAACGTGGATCGCAAGTGTCTCACCTGCGAGCAGCGAGGGCAAGAGTGCACTTGGGAGTATATGCTGAATCAGCGGGACCACCCAGACACCGTCAAGACGAAGACTTGTGTATCTTGCGACCGTTGCCGGGTCAAAAGGTACACTTGTTCACCGCCCAAGCGCCGCTACGATTACTTCAAGCACAAATCCAAGAAGGATGTCGAATTGGACAAGGCGGCTGAAGAGTTGACGAAGGCAAAAGAAGAGATCGACAAGCTGAAGAAGAAGTTGAAGAAGGCGAAGAAAGCGAAGGAGTGATTCGAGCTCGATTTTCTAAAATAGACAATCGGACTAGTTTTACTTACTGGACTTTAACTTTTTCTTTTACAAACACGCATTTCTTGTAGACTTTAAAAATTTTACTTGACGCTTCTAACGCTTTGAAGAACGAAAAAGATTAAGATGCAAATAAGAAATTCAAGATCGAATTGTAGAAACTTGATGTGGATAAAAGACATGTTGAATTTCAACGATTCGGTACGAACAATTCAAAGTTAAAGGGAGACATATAAGAAATGTAACTACTCCCTCCAATGTGGCTCTATACAAAAGTGTCGAAACAAAGGACTGTTACCTCTATTATACAGCCTAGTATAAAAAGTATAAAGTTGTTCAGGCAACAAGGAAGCTACAACGTGTTGTAAGAGGCGAATGTCCGCAGCAGAGGCAGTTGACCAAGTAATTTCCCAAAAACGTTTAGGTATATTGGGAAAATCCTGGTCGATAAGCCTGTTAAGAAAGAAGTCAGAAATTCGAATTCGAGTTTCTAACAAATGCTTACGTGGGATATATAGGGCCTGCAGCATTAAGACCTTGGCGAAGAGTAGAGAAACTGAACTCGCGATCCCGAAATAGTCCTTGACTACCAGGCATAGGGTCAAGAACCCGGTCTTCATAGAACCGTGGAATCCAAGTAATCAGCTCGCGAATGTACACTGGAATGCCTCGCGTGGAGGGAGGGATGCTGCGCATCCATTCGACGTCCTCGGGTGACATTATGGTGTTCAAGTACCGAGGCAATGATTGTTCGGTAGAAAAGAACGCGGTTTCCTATGAAGTGATAAGAAATCGATCTCGAATTTCTAAGCCAAGAAAAATAACATACCAAAGATCGCATGGTAACCGCTAGGAACTTCTCTCGAAATTCACCAAATGACAAGTGAATAATCGACTCGGGTAAGATATGGGGAAGAGTAACCCCGTCCAATCCTCGAAGCGGTTCCTCGTGAAAGAAGGACATCACAAGATGCCAACAGAGAATGTACATAGACAAAAAGCTATTTTCCACACCACGAGCAGTAACGGGGGCAACATGTCGCCATAAGTTACTGTAGCGTCGCTAGGAGGATAGTCAGAGAAATTCGAACAAGGAATGCTAGCTCGATTTTCTCACCAGCACATACACCATATACCGCAAGGTAGGAACGTCCAAGTTACCGTGGTGTCCACCAAAGAAAAGATGACGATCCGTATGGAAAGCCGTCTCTCGATGATCCACGTCGCCCAAGCTACCGTCGGGCTCTCGTTCCACCATCACAAAGTCGCGGTGTACGCTATAAAGATCCAGAGCGGACGCAACCGCTAATTCAGCCTCGAGAAACACGGCAACATCGTCGGGAATAATGGCGAAGCTGGAGTGAAGATTGCGGAACCTAAGTTCGCAGAGAAAAGGGAAATTCATCTGAGTCATGGTGATGAATGTCCACCACTCGAAAAGATCAAATTTATAAGAATCGAGAAGAAAGGTACCAAACCGATTAAGAAAAGAACCAAGACCTAAGTAAAGAAACCAATAGGAGATAATCGAACCCGAATTTCTCGGGTCCGATTATCGAATCCAAGATCAAGAGTAAGAATGTCTATATGCAGACCGACAGATAATAATACATGCGCGAGTAGACTAAAAAGATAAAGGTCCGTCGCGTAAGCCCCAAGCCTCCGGTACACTAGTCACAGTTCAAGCCAAGATTTCCGACTAGTTACTTTGTAAAGAACAAGTCATCAATTACTTATGCTAAGAAGTATCAATGATGACTTGGCTCCCGATGATCTAAGGGACCAAAGAATCAGTCGCGGCCAGGTACAGGTCCCTCGTGCGCAGGAAGGTTTGAACCTCCCCGTGAGCCCTGTTCATGGTCAAGGACAACTCGTGGCGATAGCCGTGTTCCGCGGCTACCATCGACGCGGAAAGAGCCAAGTCCGCGGGAAGCGCAGCCAAGATCTGCATTCTGCGAACAATGGCAGAACTGGCACCTTGGTAAGCGTTGACCAACTGAGCGGCTGTCAAGAAACAAATTCGAGTTAGATACACCCAAAATCGAAATCGAATTTGTTACTCACTAGAAGACAACTGATCAATGAGGACGGGTTCGATGTTAAACCCAGCGGGTTTAAGAGCCTTGGCCATCCTCTTGGATTCAGGAAGAGCAACAGTGGCCTTGCGCTTGGGAGCCGTCTCCAACTGAGCAGTAGGAATGGATCCCGACGTCGCCACAGCCTTGTGATACAAGGAAGAATTAGTATCCAGGCCGGGTACTTCACATAGTAAAGATATTTTACCGAGCGAGCAGACTATATAGAAGTCAAAAATCGAGCTCGAAAAGCTAAAGAGCCAATAACTCACGGCTTCAGAGGCTGTAGAAGCGGGAGGTGTAGCAACCTCGACCACTTCTTCATCGCTATCCTCTTCGTCGGAAGACTCCACGGAGAGCTGTTTAAGAAAAGCAGCCAGATCAGCCTCGTAATCTAGACCGAAAAGGCATCAGAAGCTTACTTCGGAGTCGGAAGAGTTTACTTCACCCATTTCTGAATGATCATCAGCCCATTGGAAGCCATTAGTAAAAGAAGATTTACTAATGTCGCCAGAGGCAAATCGAATAGGATCGTCCAGAACGGTGGAAGAAGAAGAAGCCTTCTATAACATAAGACATAAGAAATTCGAACTCGAAACACAGAAAATCGAAATACGAACCAGAACCTTGAGCTTGTTCTTACCCTTGGGTTCGGGAGATTTAGCCTTCTCCTTACCCTTGGAAGAGGAAGCCTCGATGAGTTTCTTCCATTTGGGATGGAGGGGATGGATCGAAGGAAGGCTGGCAGCTTCCGCCGCGATAGTACCCTTCTTGGTGCAAGTCATGACGAACGCGTTAAGCACGTTGGCCAGGTTAACGGTATGCAAGTGAGGGCTGACACCCAACTCGGAAACCGCCAAACCTAAGAACGAGCGAAGATTGCAGGAAAACGTGGCGAGCTTCTCGGGATAGATGCAACCGGAGACGTTGTCCTTGGGAAGGTTCGCTCCCTTATAAAGATTTTAGAAAATCGAGCACGAATTCATAAGAAGAGAAAATCGACTCACAAGAACCTTGATGATGACCATGTCCAAAGACGCGGCCTTATCCTTGGCGGAAGCCTTGGAGCGGTCCATGTACTCGACCGATTTAAGGACCAAGGGACAGAGGCTGTTGTAAAGCGTCAAGACGGCGGGAACCAAACCCGTAGCAGGCGGATCCCAATATTTAATATGGATGAAGAGCGCTTTGCCATCAGCGAGGCGACGTTCAACTAGCTCGGGAACGGTGTCGGGAGCCTCATCAGGGATAAGGTTGACGATTCCGGTCCACGATTTCTTGGAAACAAGAGAAGGCATTGTGAGAAGTGTAGAAGAATTTCGAGGGTGAAATGGTTAGCAGGTGCTGGGGCAAATCGACCAGAAACCGCCGACTATTTAACCAAGTTGCAAAGATAACACGAAGACCCAGCGAGCGCTTTGTTCGCGCCAACTGGAGTTGGGATTGCATCCGTGCAGACAAAACCCGAAGAGAGAACCAGAAAAATAAGCGAAATGAATTATGGTTCAGGGTGAAGATCTTGATGTTGCGGACAACATATCGAAAGTTAAAGGGAGATGACACGCTTTATGCGCGCCTGAGCCTAGAAACCGAGAATTTTGCGATTTCTAGATAAGACTCGAAGCCGAAATGCACGATACATCTAACGAGAGACCATAAGATTGCCAGTGATAATACGGAGACCTCATTAGGGCAAGAATGAGCCTCCAGGAGAAATTCATCTTCGAATATCACCATCCAAAGTGCCCACTTGATTTATCAAGTCAACATCACGTACACATTCTTAAAGAGGACTCGTCTAAGAAACGAACTCGAGTTCCAAGTAATTCGGACTCGACTTTGTCAGTGTTGTTCATAGACGATTAGAGTTCGATTAGCTCACTTCCTGCTGATGAGTAGAATGGGGTTAAGCTACAGAATGGTCTAGGTCAGCATAAATGGGGATGAAAGCCCAGTAATGTTATCACAAGATACAACTATCCCCTTGGAATTCTAAGTCTAGAACCCACGATAGCACAAAATCGAGTAACAGCCGAGCTATTCGAAGAAGCCAATAAAGATAAAGATGATCAAGTGTTCTTCATGAATAATCCGCAGTATGCCAAGAGTGTTAAGAATCAAGAAGCCAAGCTTCTTCAGATCTCAGGTGATTAAATCTGACCTGAAATCAGTAGAGATTGGAACAAGCAGACAGATTGCGAACAACAAGTCAACGATCTACCATGGATCTTAGAGTGGATTCTTAAGCGAAATGAAGCTCTAGACTCAATCAGATAATCGAGACTGAATTGGTGACGCAATCTGAAGAATCCGAGTCGCAAAGAAGCATTCAGAACAATTAAGAGCCAAGAGAAGATGAACCCCATGTGATAGATTCGACCGATAGCACGCAAGGATGTTGCAATCCGAGCTTGAAATTAGTCAACGTGGATCAACTCTAGAGGGTTCGTCATGAATAAACTGGCATAATAAGGAAATGGAAGCGCCTAGACTGGTGTCTACAGCGCGGAAATTAACTCCAAGTGGCTATTAGTTAGTAAGTTAAGATTAGTGTACAGTAGGGACCAGTTTGTATAAAAGAAGCGTCGATACAGTATAGTAGTTTAGTTTAGTGACCCGCAGCCACGAGCCCACAAAGCTCTACTGTAGTAATCTATCTCTGTACAAAATCGAATTCGATTTGCACGCACCCAAAGAAACTCGAATTCGAGTCAAACCTAAGAACCAAAGAACAAACCTAACGCACTAAGAGCAAGGGTTTAGAACAAAAGTGAACTTAATCGAAGAGCAAAGTTCCTTGAATTCAACGTACTAGAGGCGGTGTTTCTGAGCATAGTATCTCCCTAGAGACACTACAGAGACTTTGCAGTCTGAGCCAGCCTTTCCCTAGAGAGGACCGTTCAGTCGCGAAAAGCGTTAACCAGCATAACCTCTTGCGAGTTCAAGTGCAATTCGAGCACGATTTGGTCTAAAACCCACGCAAAACACTCAAACTCAAAGAATAAGCTCCTACCGAGGTTATAAGAAACATACCAAGTGTGGCAGTAGACTATCGTGTTCTTGATACAACCCCTCCAGCGCGAGGATTGTGAAAGTCGCATAGTTTAAGTTCAGTCAGAGGCTTGTGTATTGTTCCCTGAAAACCAGACGATTTGTCAATCGGTCAAAATCCCTACCACCCCCTTCAAACTCGCACTTTGTGCACACCTACGTTTCTGTTACGCAAGAACCTTGTTTTTCAAGTGTAGTGTTGTAGTAAATCAAGCTCGATTTTCTATTGCAAAACCCAATATTCCAAAACCGCAGAAACTTTACTCTCATTCGGAGTATTAAGAGTTGTGTTGTTTGTTAGGTGTGATTCTACGCCTCTAAAATAACGTGCACATCAGCGCA